>LOJH01024346.1:4584-19149 GCA_001685095.1 Ellobius talpinus | reverse complement strand
GTGGGGTACTGGGCAGGACAGAAACCCCAACAAGCCGGCCCTCATGTTACAGATTTTTGTTAATCTTTACTCTGAAACATTATTCATTATACATGACTAACCTTATCAAGAAAACTGATTGAGTCTTAATGCTCTCAAAGCTCCAACCTAGTAGAAATAGGGGTAGCCTGTTTCTCAGGTGGGTACCATGATGCTAGTGAATGAGCTAAGCCTCCCTGATAAGACATATAATTACAATTTATCAATAATTCATGTGTCAAATGAATTTATGACACTTGGTGATAATGCTTTCTCAGGGAACTATAGATGATCTACAAAAATCCCAAGTACTAGACTTGCAAACCTGCTTTTGAGTTGTTGGTGATGGGAACCCAAGATACTCAAAACATATAGGCTATTGCTGGTTCCCCTTGTTACTTCCCAGAAGTTGAAGGTAGGTACCTGTTGCTGAAGACAGCAAGCACTCAGGACAGAGACATTGGAGCAATGGAGGTGGATATGATATAAAGCCATCTCTCTGAGGACTAGCTCTTATTGTGTTAGAACTTGATATACATGTTGCCAAGGGAGGAAAGCAACCAATATTTTTACCCAGTTGTGATGCTTGTGAGCCACAACAATGACAATCAGAGCAAAAGGTCACTAAAAGTGCAATAGCAGCACTTATGTCTTAGAGGTAATCAACTGCTGTCTATTTAGATTTAGGGTGTCCTCAACAAAAAGATAATCATAACCAGTTCTATTAAACCAGCCACCCTCCCATGTTTAGTGAGAACATGGATCTTAAAGGAGAACCCACTATTGCCACTTTCTTCAACCAAGATATTCCTCTATGGATTATAAATACTTATCCTGCCCTGTATGGTGGCACACACCTTTAATCCCAGCACTGGGAGGCAGAGGCAGGTGGATCTGTGTGAGTTTGAGACCAGGCTGGTCTTCAGAGTAAATTCCCAGACAGCTAGAACTGTTACACAGAGAAACCCTCTCTTGGAAAAACAAATAAATAAGTAAATAAATAAATAAATACCTTTTATACTCACAATAGTAGTTTTCTGTAAAGGTATTTGCTGCTTCTTTAGCTCTCATCAAAGACTCTTCTTTCTACGGCAAATACCTTTAGAGAAAACTACAACTGGACAAAATGCGAAGAACAGTTGGCTGTGGGGTTTCTCAGCTCCAGCTGATCTACTTAACAAACAACACATCCTCCAAAGGCATAGGGAACATTGAAGAAGAAGAGATGAAATGGTTGTAAGAAGAGGACCAAGAAATCTACTGTGATTGTGTTTTCTAGATACGACAGAGCAACTATAACCATGGAGTCTCAACAACATGGCTGCTTTAAAATATGTGCACAGTCACATCATTTGCCATGTCAGCATGGATAGGGGAAACCCCACAGGTTCTCAACCTTAGATAATGAGCTATAGGCAACTAACAACTGATGAGGGTGGAAAGTAACCTTCCCCAGAGATGAGTCTACTAATAGTTATCCAGTGCCAAGTGATCAGTTCTAAAAACACATATATACAGGCAAGACTAAATGGATTCAGTAGGTTCTATTTATGCATTTATTTGTATGAATGTTGTTATTGCTCCATGTATGTAGATGTAAAAATAGTAATTAAAAAAATAAGAGGCTGTGAATTTTAGAGAGAGATGTAGGTGACAGAGGTCAAAGGGAGGAGAGAAGTGATATAAATACATTTTAGTTAAAATTTAGAAAATAAAATAAAACTTTAAAGTTAAAAATTGGCTATGGAACTGAGCAGAATGCTCATTAGAAGACAGAATGGGTAAGAATTATCTTAAAGCAGTCACTAACCTTAACAATTAGAAGACTGCAACCTAAAACAGCTTTCATATTTCATCTTACTCCAGTCAAAGTGACCAAGACCTACAAAACAAGGGGCAACAAATGCTGGCTGGTGAGGAAGTGAGGAAAGGGAACTCTAATTCACTGTTAATTGCATTATAAAATTGTTGGGCATCATGAGGCCTGGGTGTGAGGCCCAGTGTAACTTCTTGAGCCTAACTTGAGTTGGCATGAGGCCTAGTGTAACTTCCTGAGCCTAACTCTAGTTTGGAGAACTCTTTGGCCATGACTTCCGCATGTGAGTGACTCAGCACAGCCCCACCTAAATCTGCCTCTGCCCAGCCATTGCTGACGTCGCAGGATATTATTGGCCCTTATTCCTTATTCCACCTCACCCCATCCCAGTGTCCCAAGACTCCCACCTCCATCATAACCTATAAAAGTTCCTGCCTAATACAATAAAAAGAGATCCTGATTTAATAGACTCCTGACTCAGTGTGTGTGTTTCTCCTGGTGGCCAGGGAGGAGGTCTGGGTTGTCAACACTCACCATCCCTCTCCTCCCTCATCCCTATGAAAGTCTGGCAGTTCCGGCTCTGCCCCTGCTCTTTCTGCCAGAGAAGCTGGCATAAACTATCATGGCAACTCTGGAAATTAGTGAGGAATTTTTTAAGTCAATAATAAATCTTCAAAGTTATATCCCAATGAGCTGACATCCTACCCCACAGGTAGTGTTGTTTATGCTTTGTTTTGTTTTATTTGTTATGTTTGAGACAGGATCTTCCTTTACAGTTTACAGTGGTGTGTACCTAGCCAAAGCAGGCCTTGAACTCAAGATTATTTTCCAATATCTTCTTTCCATGTGTCAGGATTAAGGCATCCATCTACCCCTGCAATACTATCTCTTGATCCCTGAATACACCATATTATATCATATGTGAAAGAACTTCTAGGATTTGTTAAGTATTTTTAGTTGCTCTTTCAGTGGTAGTTCAAGTCAAGATAAAGTATTTGTTCTTCTAACTGCATGATATGTATTCAAATCAAGGTGAACTCTGACATACTTAGGACAAGTAAGATTACTCAACATAAATACTCATTTAATTAAAGGAGGTATGCTGCTTTAAGTCACAGGAAGTTGCAAAAATTTATCTCTAAGAAGCTGTTTTTCTTCTCTACTAAATTGTTAAATATACTGCAATGTCCACATTTCAATTTCTGCTCAAGAAAGCTCTGAATTTAGAAAATTCATGCAAATATTTTATTGAAATGTGGCCCAAGTACATTAAGCCAATGTCTCTGTGTCCCCATCCATTGCAGCAACATTCATGTACACAGAAATTGTCTCATAAATAATGTAGTTATAAACAGGTGGCCTTTCTGTACTCTCTTCACTTAATGATACATTCTGAGGGAAGTAACTGGATGCCTTCATTAGCTATTGATCTACACAGGAAGAAGGTGTGATTAAAAGCTTTGCAAGGAAGGCATTGATTGCATATGCATTAGCTCGAGTGGACCTGCATTTTTTCCTGCAGAATGCTGCTGTATATTGGAGCAATGATCAAATGTGCAACATTAAACCAAGATATGGAAACATTTTGAAGTTTCAGAAATCAAACTCCAGAGTAATACTCCAGAGAATGAAAGAAGCCAAAGCAGCTAACATAAACCTGTATTATAATGGGGTAGTGATCGTGGAGCAGGAGTCAGTCCTGGTGTGTGCCTAATGAAACAGCATGAAATCTATCACCCTTTTCTCATTTATTTTCTTAATATCAATGACAATAAATATCAAGTGACTCCAAACACCTTTCTGAAATAACTATCAGGCGTCTTCAGCATAATTATATTATCTTTTTATTATTGAAGATGAAATTATAGAACATTACTTTTACAATCAAGGATGTGTATTGGAATTTAAATATCACACCTTTGTGGATACATATCAGTTAGCACGATTATTTAAACTTTTGCCACTATTGGTTAGGATGAAAGAAGATGATCCCATAGTTAGCTAATACACAGCAGGTACAAAGCTCTTGACCCTTTGTGCAAATACTCAACATAAAATGGATATGTGACATACTGTCTATGCATTATTAAATAGGACTTACAAGTATTTGTCTGACAGCAATGATGTCTGTGTGTTTCATTTTGTTATGTACTTTTATGACAGTTGCATTTGATAACAAATTTCTATCAATGTTTCCTCTACAATATTAACTGTGCTTATGATTTTCTCTTTGAGAGAAAATGATTCATCTAGAAATTATGGTCCTGTATTGCTGAAGAGTTTTCTATAGCTACTGTGTTAAACTTGTATTCTCCACTATTTCCTGCTAATTCTTTTAATGTGTAAACAGTAAATATGCTAATGTGAAAAGACAAAAAAATCAAACTCTCAGCTGTCAGATTGCAGGGCATAACCACTATAGATATGTTTATTTGGTAACAAAGTCTGAGTCTTTGTGACAATTTATGAAGGATTAACTATAACTGACATTGCTATCTCACAAGAAATGAGAATAGAAATGCATAGAAGAAATTTTGTTTAGACATTAAACAGGAGACCAAACAAAAATATTAAATGGCAAAAGTGAGCAGGAGACAACAAATGTAGAATTCTCAATCCTACATTAAGCACAACTATAGATTTGACTTAAATATGACTCTATACCATGTTCCAAAGGTAGACTCTTCAAATAACATGATATAATACAGTATTTGAGTGAAATGAAATACAATACTTAATAATATAAAATTTATATAGTCCAGCATTGACTGTATTTTGTTTTTGTATGTGCATATGTGAGCATGTGCATGTGTGTGCACAAACACATGTTTGGGTATGGTTGAAAAGCTGTCAAGATCAAGTGTCTTCCTGAATTGTTTTTCATCATTGTTTTAATTTTAAATTATATTTATTTATTTGTATTTGAGCATTGTATATACATGTAGTGACATGAACATACTGTAGCACATGTGTGGATACCTGAAGACACATTTCAGGAGTCAGTTCTCTCTTTCCACCACATGGGTCCTGATGACTGTACTCAGATTGTCAAGTTTGACAAGTACCTTTACCCACTGAGACATCTCAAGTATTTTCACTCTTATTTTTGAAGTGGAAACTCACCACTTTAATAGACTAGTTGACTAGCCAGCAAACACTGAGGATTCTCTTTTTTCATCCTCCCCCAAAGTTAGGATGACAAAGCATGCATTGTGCAGTGTTTTAGTTAGGGATTTTACTGCTTTGCAGAGACACCATGAACAGAGCAACTTTTAAAAAGAAAAATATCTAATTAGGGCAACTCACAATTTAGAGTTTCAGTTCATTATCATCATGTCAGGAAGCAAGGCAACATGCAAGCAGACATGGTACTAGAGACGAAGCTAAGAGTTCTTATATCTTGACTCAAAGGCAACAGGAATTTGTCTGTTACAATAGATGTGACTTGAGCATATATGAAACCTTAAAGCCCACCTCCACAGTAACATACTTCCTCCAAAGAGACCACACCTACTCCAACAAGGCCATCCTTCCTAATAGAGATGCTCCCTTAGAGTACAATTTTCTTTCAAACCACCACATTCCATTTCCTGGGTCACAAAGGCTTGAAACCATATCATAATGCAAAAATTCAATGATCGGTGGCACCCTAATATGTTAAAATTATAATAAGGTACTCTTGATTATTGCATATGTGACTGGTGGTTTTTTATGGGGACTCCTCACAGACCCATGTAAAATCAAAATGAAGAAGCAGAAAACATACATTCAACATAAAATAGCACAGAATATATATTACTGTTCCAAAATATAGGGAAGGGAGCATAATGAGGAAATATTGGACCAAAGAAAGACCAACAACCACCTGGGCAAACTGCAAGTTTACATCTCCAAGTCTTATCCAAGCATTCTCAAGATCTCCAACTCCTTTCCACTTTGCTGACTGCTACACACTTCTTTATCTTGGGCTGGTTCCACTCCCTGTTTGTAGATTTCCTTGGCAGGTATCCCATGACTCTGGCATCTCCAACATCTTGGAGTCTCCAAGGCAATACAGACCTCAATTTCACAGCTTCACATGTGGTCTCTCTAGGCCTCCATACAGGAACACGTCTAACTTATGCCTGGATTCAGTGACTTTTCTTATTCTCATAAAAGTATTCCATAATCCTTTCTTCTATCCTTAACTCTAAAGCCAGTACCATACAGCTGAAGCTGCCGAGTTATGTTGTTTACTGGCACTGACATATGGTCTCCTCATTCAATTGCATCTTCGTCTTTTTGTTTTCAATAGTATCCTTCACTGCCTAAACTTAGCTGTTCTTGAATTTGTTTTATAGACTAGGCTGGCCTCAAACTCAGAAATCCACCAGCCTCTGCCTTCCTAGTGCTTGGATTAAAGGCATGCACCACTACACCCAACCCTAAACATTTTTTAATTCCTTTTTATTAATTGGAAATTTAACTGGGTGGGATCTTGCCCTGAGATTACCACTCCCTTTATTCCATTTCTTAATCTGCTTATGATTTTGAACACAGGACTTAGCTCCATCCCACTTACTGTTGCTCATTTTCTCCTCAAACTGTACATTTTCCTGCTCTTTTTCATTATAAATCTGTATAAGAGTGACCACTAGTAACCATACAACAGAGTCTATGATAGGCTGTTTTGAGATTTCCTTTGCCAAGAGAATTAATCCAAAACTCTTCATGTTAGCCTCAAGCAGACTCTTTGGACAAAGGCAAAAAGCAGCCTCATTCTTCACCAAAATACTACAAGACTACTCTTTAGGCTATACAATAACATTCTTCCCCTCTGAAATCTCTTGATCCAGGTTCCCACAGTTCAAATAACAGGCAGCATCACTATCTTCCATCCTCCTACTAGGATGGCCCACTGACCAACACTTAAAACATTCAACTGCTTTTCTAATCCACAGTTCCAAGGTTCCTTCAAACAAAAGCATGGTCAGGTTTATCATAGTAACACCTCAGTCCCTGATACCAAATTCTGCCTTAGTTAGGGATTCTATTGCTGTGAAGAGACACCATGACCTTGGCAACTTTTATAAAGGAAAAATATTTAATTGGGATGGCTTATTTACAGTTCATAGGTTTAGTCCATTATCATCTTGGCAGGAAGCAAGGCAGCTTGCTGGAGAAGGAGCTGAATGTTCTTACATCTGGACTCACAGGAAACAGAAAGTGATCTGATACACTGGGTGTGGCTTGAGAATATATGAGACCTTAAAGCCCACCCCCACAGTGACACACTTCCTCCAAAAAGACCACACCTACTCGAACAATGCCACTCCCCCTAATAGCATCACTGCTTTAGAGAGTATTTTCTTTGAAACCACCACATGTGGCCTTCTTTTTATTTGAGAGGTAGAGATTAAACTCAGGTCCTCATGCTACCATGGAAGAAATTTACCAGCAGACCAAGCTGTCCAGTGTATGTCGAGCATTTCATTAAAACTGTCATTCATAGCAGAAAAGACGCAGCAATGTGGCTCTTAAGATAATTTCAGTCACACATAGAAACAGAATAAGTCAATTAGAACATAAAATTAGACACTGCACATTATATAATAATATAACTATGGGCATGAATTAGAGGACTCTGAGATATAAGAAAAAAACAGAAAATATTTTTAAACCCTGGAAAGTCCTGAAGATAAAATTTTATTCAAAATAAACTGCATAGCTTTCAGAGATTGGATGCCACAGAAGAGAACAGAGGAAAGCATACAAATTTAACAGAGTAAGATGATAAATGAAAAAAATAAACTGCATAGCTTTCAGAGATTGGATGCCACAGAAGAGAAAAGAGGAAAGCATACAAATTTAACAGAGTAAGATGATAAATGAAAAAAATCCTCAATGACCTCTTGACTAATATGAACCAATCTGATGATACCATCAAAAGGAAAATAAGTACTTTGCACACAAGCAAATGGTAACTGAATTCATTCCCAGTAGTGCTGTGTTTCAATGGAGGTCAGAGTACTTTCTTCAAGGCAGAGGACGAGATTCCAGACTGAAACCAAACATAAACCAATGACTGGGGTGCTAAAAATGTGAGCACACCTGTGCATACAAAAGGCATATTTTTGAATATTCAGAAAGTAATCATTTTAAAATTTAACGTTGGTGCTAGAGAGGTAGTGAAGTAGTTAAGTGCACTTGATGATTTTGTAGAGGACCTAAGTTTGTTTGCCAGCACCCATGTGGCATCCACAAGAATGACATGCAGGTGGTACACATATATACCTGAAAGAAAAGACTCATACATAGATAAGAAATAAATTGTAAAGTGACAAAAATAACATTATTCGGTGTTGTTTGTGTTTGCAATGCACATATGCAGAGGTGTTCACAGGGTGGAACCAAGAGAGAGAGATGACACAGAAGCTATAAAAATAGGATTGGCACACTGAACTATAAGTAGCACAGCATCATTTAATGTCAGTCTGTCACACATCAAAGAAACATATAGAATTGTAGCATAGCAGCTAAAAATACATTAGATATTATGCCAACATAAGGGATATTATAGACTCCTACCAATAAATTAATTTTCAAAAAGAAGACAATTGACAAGATGAACAGGAGAGATAGGAAAAAAATAGCAAGAATTAGATTCAATGGTATATTATATGTTAATTTAAGAGAAAAATAACTAAATTAAGTGCAAACTATCTGAACCTTATATTTAACAGTCAGTCAGATATGAAAATGTGGGGTTACATGCCTGTTATCCCTACACTTGGAAGGAGGATACAAAAGATTTTGAGTGTAAGGCTAATCTGGGCTTACAGAGCTAGTCACTGTTTCAAGAAAAAAAAAACAAGAATTAAAATTAAATAAGTGGGATTAAAATGAAAATATATTAATAACACAAAAGATCAAGATTTAATATGCAAGCAGTAATCTAAAGAAAGTGAGCAAATAAATAGGATTTAAAAATAAGTGGAGAGACTGGGGAGAGGACTTGGTCCATGAAGTGGTGCGAGGAAGCATGTTGATGCCCAAAATTCATATAAAAAGTTAGGTGTGATGTGTCTATAAGTAATTCCAATGCGGGGGAGGTTAGAAGAAGACATTTCGGAAGCTCAAAACACAGCTATTCTGCCCAAATCAATAATATCCAGGTTCACTGAGAGACTGTGTTTAAAGAAACAGAGCAGTTGAGGAGACAAGAATCACACGCGCGCGCGCGCACACACACACACACACACACACTACCTGCAGCCCTAAGGATAACTGGCCCTGCACCTTAAGTGGGAAGCACAGGAGATCTGACCCTGTCAACAGGAGGGGGTGTGTTGTAAGAGGTCGCTTGTTTGTTTCCTCACCCAGCAGCTCTGACCCGAAATAATCACACAAAAACTATATTATTTAAAACACTGTTTGGCCCATTAGCTCTAGCTTCTTATGGGCTAACACATCTTAATTTAACCCGTTTCTAGTAATCTGTGTATCACCATGTGACTGTAGCTTATGGGGTAAAGTTCCCAGCATCTGTCTCAGGAGGGGCCACATGGTTTCTCTTTAACTCCTCCTCCTCCTTTCCCCCAGTATTCAGTTTAGTTTTCTCTGCCTAGCTTTGTTCTGCCCTGCTCTGCTATAGGCTCAAGACAGTTTCTTTATTAACCAATGGTATTCACAGCATATTACATCAGGGGTACACAGGTGAACTGGCCCCAAGAACTTGAACATGAGAGATCTGGCCCCACTATTACTTATCTGTCATGCAGTGTTATAAACAATGGAGAAATGGCCCCGCCCTTTCCCCGTCCCACAAAACCTGATGCCTTCGGGAGAGTTGACTCCTGGGTCAAGAAAGTGGGAGATCTTTCCCAGGTCCTCATCAGCTGAAGCACACGGGAGAGCGGGTCCTGTACCTCTCCTGGGCAGCCGAGTAGAGCTGACCTTCTGTGGGGGGTGGGTGCTGGCTCAGGTGAGTCAACCAAGGTACAGGGGGCAGGACTACCTGGTCCCACCCTCACCACCTGTGGCCTGTGGGAGAACTGGCATTGAGGTTATGAAAATGGAAGAGGTGGTTCTGCCCCTCACCAGCTGCAACACTGGAGAAAGTGACTCCTGCGCTTCATCTGGGCAGCACGGTAGAGCTGATCTTGTTGGGGGAGTTAGGTGAGCTGCCCAAGGATGTGAGAAGAATGGGGAGGTACCTGGCCATACTCCTCACCACCTGTGTGGGTGATAGGAGAGCTGGCCCTGAGGTCTTGAGAGTGGAAGAGTTGTTCCTGCCCCTCACTAGCTACAGCACTTGGCAGAGTGTCCTCTCAACTTCCCCTGGCCTTCTTGGTGTAGATGTGAGTGAGCTGATCTGAGCACCTGAGAGCAGGAAAACCAGGCAGTTCTGCCCCCTTGCTGCTTACTGCGTAGGGTGGGTGAGCTAGCCAGAGCAGGCCAGAGAGCTCCCCCTGGTGAGGGAGTGGGAGAGCTGGTGGGCTGACCAACCCAGCTACCACCCAGGCCCAGAACCAGAGCTATGAGTTGACCCACCCCAACACCCACACCATCTATGATGTGCTGGAGCACATTTTGCAATTATTTAAGATAAGGCCTTTTCTAATATGCTCAATCAGATCATACAAATGCAGAACAATTGCATTGTAATGAGGTTTATGGGGGTTTTATGACAATGTCTGGCAAGCTACAAACTTTCAAAAGAACATTGCTACATATTCACATATTGTATTTACCATTGAACATTAACTGTTGGTTCTGTTTGACAGTCCAGGTATTTCTATGGATATGGTTTTACTTAATCCTCACAGACTGGTACAAGACAGGATTACTGGTCTCATGATGAGAGAATCAGAGCCCAGAATATTTAAGTAACTCCCCTTCCACACATTTGATAACCTTCCCATGCCTCTGGAGTAGAGACCACGTCCTTCATTGATTTTTAAAATTTGCATTCCTTGGCTTGGATTTAACCTCAGTAGCATAGCATTTACCTTTCATTTTATGGACCCCAACTTTGATCCCCTCATTTCAATAATAATAATAATAATAATAATAATAATAATAATAATTTTAAATACTCTTCAGTTTGAACCACAAATATATTACCCTTTGTGCACATACAATGATTTTGAAGTTGCATGCTGGAAGAAACAAAATAATATTACATTATTATTTTTTGGTTTGTTATCAGTTACATACATAAACCAATTTACTAAGAAAGCTAAATGGCAGGAAAAGGCTAAAGAACATAAATAGTCAAAATTGGGACATTTTGTTTTGAATTCCCGAGACCTAAATATCCTTGTCAATGCAGTATGATGATGTGGATCATTTCCTGAGAATGTATTATATGAAAGTCTTCCACAACTTAGAAAGCTCCAGCGAGCCAGTCCTCACCATTTCAGCCTTCCATCGCCTTCATCTCATTTCTCCACTCCTCCTGGGGGTCCTAAGCAGGGTGGTATCCTTTACCATGGAGCAGCCACTGAAGAGTTTAGTAAAAGCAGTCGTGTCCATTAGGTCTCAGTCTGCATGTCTCTGATGATGTGTATTAAGTTGTAATGTAGGACAAACTCAATCACACAACAAACTGAGGTGTAACACAAAGAGTAACGAGATCTCCAGACAATGGACTGTCAGTGATGGCCCGAGGTGTGTACCACTCTTATTAAGAGTTTTCCTTGGTTCTCAACTTCAGACTTCCCTTCAGTGGAGATCAATAGTCTAGAGCTTTTGGAAGATTGGAAGATTCATCCTGTCTCCTTCCTCTGGCTTCTAGGATTCTATCAATTAGCCAATTCATTCTTTGGCCTCCAATCCTTTATTTTCTTCCTTTAATTGAGGAGTCAGAAATAATGCCAAACTTTAGACACAGGAGACTGTTTTCCACAAAATGCCTGCAGTTTTCCCGTAACGATTTAACATAAGGAAATTGACTTCATTTGCTTAGCATTGCTGGGCAATGCAGATTTGCTTCTGCTATAGAGATGTCAAGTCAAAAGCTTGCTGTGGTATTTCATTGGGAAATACTCTCTGGCCTGGACAGTAGAGAACTTGAATATCTTCCTTCAGGAACTCATGAGGTCCAAGCAAATAATCAGGACATTCATGTCTGTGCTAATTGTTCATCTGATGTGAATTGCCTCTGCTGAGGGACTACAGTTTTGTGTGAGGCAGCTACTAGGGTTCACACAATCTAGGGCACTTCCTAATCAGGATCCCAGATATAAGCCCCCAACAGCCATACTGCCTCTGAAGTGATTAGTCCAATGCTCCCCTGGAGGAAATACAAAACAACTGTTTTCGTCTGGCACTGCCTTGAACCAGATCGCAGAATGCACTGGAGGTTTTCTTTCCCCTATAAAAATGGCTATTAAATGTGCGAGTCCCTAACAAGTGTAGATCAAGAAAATTATTGTATATATGTTGTGAGCTTGCCACACAGGATTTTAAGTTGATTTTGAAAATAATGAGGAAAGCCAAAAAGAAATAGCATCTATTTTTTTCCATTAAAGATTCAATTTTATACTGAGACTGTATTCTATATACTCATTTGTGTTAAAATTTTATATTTTATAGTATTTAATGGAAATTCACAACATAATTTACTCTAACTTTGGCACACCATATGCATTTTTTTCACTAAATATTTGAACGTGGCTGTCAATAGCAAGTCAAACTCCGTATGTATAAAACTTTGTCATTTTCCTCCATCAAACCTGCTTACCTGACAATCTTCCTTTGTTTTGGAAAAGGAAAGATTTGTTAGTGAAGCTATCATCACCACTTGGACACTAGCTTGTACTGGTTACCTCCGTGCAGTCCCTTGTGTGAATTCTATGGTACCCATTTCCTCTCATGTATGCTTAAATAAACCATGACTTCTTGTCACCCTGTTTGTTCTACACACCATTAATTTCTTAGTCTTTAGTTATTTTCACAGTATTCTCACAAGTAATTTTATTTTATTTTAGACAAAGTCTCAGCTCAGTGAGGCCTGGAACACTCTGTGCAGCTCAGACTAGTCTTAAAACTTGACTTTCCCACCCCAGTTTCCTGAGGATTGGAATGGCATGAACGCACTACCACACATGGCTGAAGTTTTCTTTTGTAATAGGAATGATGCTTCTAAAAATAAAATCTGACCATGGCAAGGTATGTTTTTGAAACATTTAACTTATCTCCATTTTTGAAAATGGAAATATTCAAAATCTTTTATGACCATATTGCTTCAGCTTTGTTTCATCTTCTCCCATCTTCCCAAGTGCACCCTGACTTTTGCACAGAAACGAAGTGTTCTGAAAATTGATAAAAAGAGTTTGTCACTGTACACTATATTCTCTCTCCCTGGAATTTCTTCTTCAACCCCAGCCAACAAATTCTTAAACAACCTCTCTTGTCCAGACTAAGCATCCTTTTCTGAGAAGCCTTTGTTGGCATTCAACTTAAAATTACAATAATATGACACGCTGTTCAATAAGGCATAATGGAAATATGCAGGATGGGAATCTAAGACATCCTTTAGATGCCAAAGAGAATTTAAAAATTGTGGAAGATAAGATATTGAGGATGAGGTGATCATATGCAGGTTAGAAGCCAAAGTGCTCATCCCAGGAAAGTCAAAGAGCAAATTGATCACAGGGTGGAAGCTGTTTCTATGTCCTTGATAAAAATGCAAACCACTGAAGTTAAGGCAGTGCGAATGAGACATGTATGAGAAATATATAAGACAGACTTCAGTATAAATATTTCAACAGAAGGCAAGAGGGAGGAGGAAGCAGAGTGGAGAGAAAGATGTGAAGGAGGATCGTGATAGAAATTTTAGAAAAAGAAATTGTTCTGGGCTGTTTTCCTTTTCGTTCGCTTAAATAGGAACCACTGACTCTAATTGTCTACCATCCATCTAATCTACTTTTGTCAGTGTGTATCATGTTATTTTTTTCTTATTTCCCTGTAATAATAACTAAAGTTGAGCAAAAAGGGAAGATACAAATTTTTTTGCGGTAGCACTCGTTGCTAATTTCTGCAGTTCATCAAAGATACAGAGATTCTCCTCAGATGCTCCTTATTTCTCTGCCTTTTCTTAGGACTTGGTTTCTTTGGTTTTGGTGTTTGGTTTAATTTTTTTTTGCAAGGGAGGTGGACTTTTGTTTTTCCTGTCATTCAAGAGCAGTGACGGCAGAGGTAAACTTAGGGATAGTTTGGAGCAACAGTTCAAGCCTTGTCATGTTTGGAAATAATCTTCAAACACTGACTCAGAAAGCTGCAAAGGCCTGACTTTAGGCAGCCTGTCTCAGAAGTGTGAGGGCACCCCTCCAAAGAATGAGCCACTCCCATGGATGCTGCCCTCCTTCCCTGTCTCACTCTCCTGCAGCAGTGACTGTATCCTGGGCATCCGCTGCATTCTAGACCTCATCCACCTGTCTACCCATTGATTCTGCCCAGCATCAACATCATTTTTTATTTACTCCTATCTAGTTTTGTTTTGGCAAAGGAAGGAAAGAAGTCTCCAGGAATTAAGCTTTTTTATTTGAGATTCATTACTTGAAAACTAGTTGATAACTCTTACAATTTTCAATTACATTTAGAGTTCCAGAATGAAAATTTAAAAAAAGAAACATATCTAAATGCCTAAGTTTACTCTACTGCTTCCCCCCTGTTCTCATTCTCTTTTAAAATGAGCCTGGTCTACAAGAGCTAGTTCCAGGACAGGCTCCAAAGCTACAGAGAAA
>LOJH01024345.1:3199-19149 GCA_001685095.1 Ellobius talpinus | reverse complement strand
GTTATCCTCCTGGATATCGGAAGTAGACAAGATTGCCAGGCAAAAATTAGGAAGAGTTATATTTAATGATAATCATTTTGAACTCTTCACTTTGGTTCTGGGTCCAAAACAATCTATGCTGAACCTCAGTCTTCTTAGTTTAAAGATGAAAAGGGAGGAGTGTGGTCCCTGATTTCCATGGCTCTCCCATCAGAATTTCATCCTTTATGGCATTAGGATTTCTTCATTTAAGATTGCATGTGCATGAAAACAAACCTTAATCGCAGCAATGTCTGAAAAACTCTACAGCATGGAGAGCACAACACTGAACGTAGGGAACATGCCAGGTAGCTTTGCTGAATGTTGTTGTAAACTACGTATAGATGTTTACTACAGTGACCCAGAGAGTAAGAGACGTCAGATAGGGGATTCATAAACTAGGTGTTCCATAAAGGAGTGCTTCAAATTAACTACTGGTGTGCAGGGCACCTGCATGGGCTTAAACTGAGCTTGGTCTATTCCAAAGGATTTTCATTAATTTGCAAACACCTATTTTTTTTCTTCCAAGACAGAGTTTCCTTATGTAGTGCTGGGTGTCCTGTAACTAGCTTTGTAGATCAGACTGGCCTTGAACTCACAGATGTCCACCTGCCTCTGCCTCTTCTGAGATTAAAGATCTGTGATGTGTGTCACCACTGCCCATCCAATTTGCACCTTAGAAAAATGTAAAACTCATATTCAGGCATTCTTAATTTAGAAGAGAAGGGAGAGCGATATTTTTATGAACCCATCACTGAGGAATTATCTGTAGAAGTATTCATAGTCAAACCACTTCTATATTAAAGAATAATGAATCCAAGGAGATTCCGTTAAAAAACATGTATCTTAAAACATGAATAAAGTTCTACCAAGAAACCTGAAAGATGGAACATGAACAAATCAAGTACATTAAATAATTAATTTTTAAATAGCTAAAATATGTTTTCAAATAATATTTAATTTAAAATATTAAAAAGTAAAGTAGTTGAGAAACATAATATATTCAATTTCTTTCAATTTTTCTAAGATAAGATAAATTAATTGAATCCATCTTTTTGTAGAGGAATAAAAGGTAAAATTAGATCTTAGAACCAGTCTGACATAGTTCAATCAGAAAAAAATGATTAAAACCATATTAATCAAATATGATCTCACCTTTTGGATTTTTATTTCCATAATATAATCATGTTTATTTCACTTGTTTTCTTTCCAAGTTAACCAAAGTGATTTAGTTATTTTAGTAATATAAATTTATATTCTACTTAGGAAAGTAAAAACATCAGAACAAAACTAACCAAGTGGATATTTTCATAAAAATGTTTCCATAAAATTCTGTGTGGTAGCAGTCTTAACAGTCATCTCAAGTACTTCTCAATATCTTCATTCATTATGGGACCCTATAAAACACAGTCAACTCATTTTCATAGAAAACAAACCAGTTAGGATTTTTATCTTCAAAGCACTATGATGACATTAAACATTAAATATAAAATGTTCTCTTCAATACCCTATTTCAATACTCTAGCTCCTGTCACTGACAGGATCTCATCATCAGCTCTCATCTGACATAGTATCCTACTGTGATTCCATCCCCAGCCAAGGCACCCTCTGCATCCCGATCATACTCTCTGTCCTGTCTCTATAGACTCTCTCTCTCTCTTATCATAATCTGTCCATCTCTGTTATTACCTCCTTGCTAACTCTGTTTTCTACCATCTCTGTCTATTCCTATTCCTCTTTATATGAGTCACAAGACAGTTGCATGCTGGGCTTTGTTTAGTGAGAGTGTAACAGAAATAGTCTATCATCCACTGCATTTGAAAGGAAAGCTTCAGTGTAAATTGAACGTATTATTTGAAATAAGTTTTTTCATTAAACCTCAATCCCTGTGGTTGTGCCTAATATGACTTTTACTCATGTATTCCATTACTCTGTGTGTGTGTGTGTGTGTGTGTGTGTGTGTACACACACACACACACACTACAGCCTGCCTACACTCTCCCAGCCCGTTATTGTGATGAAGCCCAGGTAAGAGACACAACAGTCAAATAGTCAATATTTCACCTTCATTTCATTGGCGATGCTGAAACGACTGCCAGCATTCTAGGCTAAAATTGCACTAATAGGAAGAACATGCATACCTTAAATCTGAGGATAAACATTTCACAGAAGAGATCACTAGGGAAGCTGTGAACTGAGTCCTGAGAGACAGAAAGAAGGCAGGGATAGAGCAGATGTCAGGAAAGAGTTATAAAGACGATCACGACAGCTATAACAAGCAGGTCGGAGACACTTGATTTACTTCTAGTACAAGCACATATTACCATATAAAAATTTGAACAATGGCTGGCAATTATCATGGTAACAGTCATTTCCCTCTCTTTTCTCTGAGTGTTAACAGTGTTTACTTCTATGGGATAATGTTATTAAATATTTCTCATCAACTTCTGTTACACAATTCATGGAGAAAGAAGTCTATTAACTACTTTCCTTGTATTCATTGCTTTCTCATCATGGTATTGCAAGAAAAAAACTCTCCCTACTTCTTTGACCAACTTTGTACCATTTTAGATATATTTCTGTCTTTCTTTATCCTGGATTTGACCACAAGCCCTAAAAACTTTCCTGACACTAGAGAGCTTAGCACAAGTAGCTTATTGGAGATGTCACATCTCCTCGTCATCCCTGCCTTTAAATGTTCATTCCCATAGCACAGGAACCTTATGAGGGAAAGAAGCCACTGTGAGGGATTGTCACCTCTCACATACTGTGGGTTTTAAGGAATTTGCCTTTTTTTTCCACTGGAAAAAATCCTTGTGAGTTATAGTTAGAGGCATTACAACCTCTGATGGGACATTTTTTGTGTGTTTGTTTTTGCTTTTGTTATTGTTTTTTTTCAAGACATGGTTTCTCTGTATCTTGGGGCCTGTCCTGGAACTAGCTCTTGAAGACCAGGCTGGTCTAAAACTCACAGAGATCTGCCTGCTCTTCCCTCCCTAGTGCTGCAATTAAAGGAGTGCACCACTACCGTCCAACCTGACAGCCTTTTACAAATATGAAGGTGGCACTTACAGGAATAAAAGACAGCCATGAAAAGGAGTAAGCACAGATCAACAGTGAGTATTGACTAAAAGTCCTCTAATACATAGCACTGCAAGACACAGAGCTTGTCAGTATGATTGGCAGGATAGTGTCTCAAGGAAAAAAATGTTTAGATGGGTGTACATTTTAAGTCTGATCTCATCTAATTGGCTTCAAGAAGAAAATATGTGAATGAAACAACTACAAAACAGAAGCATGAAAAAAGTTTTCTAAATATTAAAATATTTTTAGTATTTACTAATATTTAAAAATGCCTAGAAAACATGATATAACAAAAATGGTTGTTTGTAAAATAGCGACTTTTTTTCTTTTGTAAATTTTTTCTTTTAATTGTTTGTGTCTGAGGATTTGGCTGAGGTATATATGAATAGTATCAAAATATCTGCTGTGCATAAAGGCTATATCAGGGCATCCAACTTCCTGGAACTGGAGTTTCTGATCTCTATAAACTACCATGAAGATGACATCTGAATTCCAGGTGTTTGCAAGAGCAGCAAGTGTTCCAAATGCTGCACCATCTTTCCAGCTCTTTGTGCCCTTCTAAAACATAATACTCATTGCTAGCATTACTTAACTATTATTAATTGAAAGGAATATTAATAGGTTTTAATTTTAAGTAATTTGCTATCATTTTATGAGATAAGTCTAACATCTAATTATAATTTTTAATAACTATTGTGCTTCAAACTAGGCAGATGAAATGTACCATAATAATTACATCGTAACCTATTATCCTCATTATATGATATTCAATTAACATATCATCATATAGCAATTCAACTATTAAATACATGAAGGTGTACATATACTGTGTTTTTCTAAATGCAAATATATGAGTACCTCTATTTTGATAAGATATAATGGGAACATCTTAGACTCAAACAAAGAAAATTATTCACTCTATTTGAAGAATAGCTTAGGAGGCAGTAGGACTGGCCACGTGAGGACTTGAGAAGGAACCTTGTTGGACAGCCAGATAATAGTGGTTGTGTTTCCTCCAGTGGCCTGAATGATCTGATTCTTGAGATAATAACATATAGTAGCTTTACAAAGGACCATCATTAATAACTGAAAAGAACAAGTTACCATAAAAGTCAAACGTGCATTAAAAGTGGAGGATACATTTCCTAAAGAGAAGTATTTCTGTATCAAATAAGCACAATATATGAATATTCACATTTGTGCTTTTCTCCTTAATAAAGAAAACTGACTTTGAAAGTTAGTAGCCACAAAAAAGTGGAAGAAGAAAACCTTACTCTAGTCATAGCTTGCAGGGAAAGCCACTGTTCCAAACAAGCAAAGATTAAGTACTCCATGACTCTTGAAATGTAAATGAGTCTACAGGCAGCTATTTCATGATAGAATTACACTTCAAGTTTAACTCTAAAACTTAATTTGAATCGGATGGTAAAATATTTACACTTTCTCTGCTACTTAAAGGTTCTGTGTATCAACAGCCAGCCTTACACTTTGTGTTTCTGATTGGCAGAACATACACTTGACAAAGGATCTCCAAATTATGAATCGGTTGACAAAGTAAATATTCTGGCTTTAGAAAGAAATGACTTGCAAACAGCCTATCAACTTTAATGAAGAGCTCACTATAGATGAGAATAAGTACTTGGAAACAGAGCAATACAGAAGCCTAAGAACACTATTGCACATAAAGTGATAATACACATTCAATGACACATTCCTAAGGCTTTTATTTTTAATATTTTTCTCCTTGTCTCCAGGAGACCTCACATCTCATAGGTTCAACATTTCCATGACCAGTAAATGGTCCTTTTTATTGCTATAATCATTGTGGCTATGCCACATGCTTTCTAAGGGATGAACATGAAAAAAAGTCAAACCAATCATTTAAATTAGTTTCAGGGATACTGTTCTTGGATTAGAATAGACTCCATGAATCTTTTGCAGCTATTTCAGCTTACAGCATACCAGCTTCTGTAGATTTAACTATGAACCTCTCTTGTATTTTCTTGACCTTGGACACTTATTAACATTTATGATTCTGAAACAGTACTTACTCTATAATGACCATACTCTTTTTATGATCTATTATAATAATAGATTACACAATTATTTTATAGGATAATATATTAAAATCCTCTGAATTTTTAAAAAGCCTTTGAGCAAAATGTGAATAGGTTTAACAAGGTAAAAGAAATGACCTAATTCTGTTTGCTTAAACTCTGTTCTTTCCCATCAAAAGAGAGGCCTCACTTAGCAAAATCCATAACCATTGGGAGGAATCTTCTTAAGCCAGAAAATAAATGTTCATTCTCAATCTAGAGTGACACACCAAGAATTAGTAACTCTTTACAAAAAACCCAAAAAAAAACAAAAAAACACCTTGTTATTATCCCTATGACTAACTTCTTAATGTGATTAAATTCTTAAGTCTCATTCATTTTAACTATAAAATATATCTCATAACAAAAAGCACAACCTCATAGATAATCATAACTTAGTCAGATTACATGTCCAGTACTAATACAGGCTTTTGTTAATTCCTAAAAATGAACATAAACTATAGAAGACATGTAATATGTGATTTTTTTCCCTAAGTCCTTGGTTTGTTGAAATAAAGGATTCTCAGAACTTTCTCTGAGATTCAACAAACATGCTTGCAGCAAACAGAAATTTAAAGTCTCTGAAATTTTATCAAGACTGGTGGCTAAATGAGCATGAAGTTGATACAGACAGATACGCACAAAAGATCCCAAGGACTCTTTACAATTACGTGTTTAATAGGGTTCCACCTTAAAACATTCTTTATTGCCTAGAAATTCATTTCATTTGCATTTTAACAGGGATTAAGTCAAGTTATTTCCATTTCCTCCTTTAATAAGAAACTATTGTGCACATACAGCAGAAGAGGGAATAACATGAAAATGTCATCTTGTAGTCAAAACTAAATTTGTGGAGTGTGGGAGTGGCGAGGAGGATAAAGCGATTTCCATTGAGAGAATGAGGATAAAGGTTTGCATCTTCAGAATCCACACAAAAGCCAGGTAGACTGTATTGATGGCAGTTAGGAATCTGAGCTCTCTGGAGGCAGAGACATACATCCTGGATCTTAAGATCACTAAATCAAAAATCAAGAACTGGCAAGCCAAGAGTTCAGTAAGAGACAATAATTCAAATAATACAGAATGGAAAGCAATTGAAAAAGACACCTGGTATTAACTTTGAACCTCCGCAAAATGTGCATGTACACACAACCACAGAAAGACATACACATAAGTACATATATACACATAGGCACATACACATAAGCACATACATATACACATAAACACATACATATATATGAATATATAAGCACATGCATCAAGTATACCAAAGTTCTTTGGATTTGCTGCAGCTTATTAAAGAACATACATGTCTTTATATAGCTCATTTTATCATTTCTTTCAACACCCATCATCATCTTATGGGTTCTAGCAAGCTATACAATGAAGATGAACAATTTGGGTAATTTATGTAGGGAAGCTGTAGTAAAAATATCTAGTTTTTGTGAGTGTAGACAATAGATAAATTATAGACCTGTAATAACTGAATACATTTTCACAATGTGCTTATGCGTGTAATACCTTGTATGAGTGCAGCTCCTTTGTATGTGAATATTTTTAGCTAGACTTTTAAATATGAAAATTCAGGTGGGTTGTATGTTAAAAATGTAAAAATAACATTGTTGACAGAAAGGAGCATCTTCATGATTTTAATTTCAATACTTTATAGACTACTATCTAGAGATAAAGTAATTCTTTATAGAATTATGACAGACAAGTAGTTTGCAGGAGCAGAGCAATAGTTCCAGTCAGAAAATCAAATTATCAGGGAAAGAGAGGAGAGACTAAGCAAACATCAACAGACCAGGCCAGTCAACCTTCTTTAAAACTGGAAGTACACACACACACATACACACACACACACATTGTGTTTTGAGCACATTTTTCTCCTAATTAGACAATTATTTCTAGTTTTCTTTTAAATTTACTTAGTTGTATAATGCATTATTTCTGATTTAATTCTGAAAATAATTTTATTTTTTGATCTTTCAAGCCTATCACATTTTCAAATTGTACTTGGACCTGCTCTGCTATCCTAGCAGCTCAGCATTTGGAACGAAGAATGTTGTCTTGTGCCCCCATAGATCTTTTCTTGTTGAACACTGGATCTAAACCTCTATGGTTTCCCTAAATGGAGCAGAGTAAGGCTCAGTTGCTGAAAACAGCACACACTAGAGGCACAGAATGTGAAGAAGTCAAGCTAGTATTGACTCCATGTTTCAGCTGTACTGGCTGGCTTTCATTATGTTGGAAGGCATAGGAATATCATTAGAGAAGGAAAGTCATCAGTCTCACCCAGATGAGAACCTAGTGTGCTAGGTGCCAAAGAGACATGAATGTAAAGGGAGTCACCCAGTACTTTCTATTTAAATTTAAGGTCCACTCCAGAAAATGAAACCTATACTTAGCATCATTATCAAGGCAAAGAACTTTTGGCTATGTAGTTCAAAGACTTTAAAGAAGTTTGGTTATTATTTTCTAAATAGACACAGCACTAAATCAACTTTTAATGATCTATTACTATATGGGTATATTGGTAAATCTCTCTACCCCCATCAGAGAAACTTTTTACAGTAGACAGTATTTAACACATGTATCCACATTTGGTCAATATGCAGATAATGAGGGCATGTGGCATGCTAAAAACAAAATCATACCTCCATATCACACCCTGTCCACAAGACTCATGGATTTTGGTGAAAAGGAGACTAAAAGAATATAAGATCTAAAGGTCATGGATGACTACAGTCAAACAGTATTTTCAAACACAAGAGAGTACTTACATATATTCGCTATAACAATATTCACAACTCTTGCTCAAGCTCAAGTCAGAGATCAAGACATATAGAGTAGGAGTTAGGCATAAATTACCACCCCTAGGTGAGGAGCTACTGGCAATTGATACCTGCTGGGAGAGAAAACAGTTTTCTTTATGAGTATAGCATCCTGGTAGGTTGACCACATTATAAGAGATGACCCCAACAGCATTTAAACAACAGAAATTGGACTCGATCTACTTTTAATAAAAAGATGACTTGAAGTTCGGTACGTAGCACTAGGAAAATTTCCAGGAATCCACAAGGATGACCCCAGCTATGTCCCTAAGCAATTGAGGAAAGGGTGCCTGTACTGGACTTCCCCTGTAATTAGATTGATGGCTACCTTAATTATCATCATAGAACCTTCATCCAGCAACTGATGTGCTCAGATGCAAAGATCCACAGATAAGCACTGGGTCAAGCTTCCAGAGACCAGTCAAAGAGAGGGAAGAGTTATAATATGAACAAAGAGATCAAGACCATGATGGGGACACCCACAGAAACAGCTGACCTGAGCTAGTTGGAGTTCATTGACTCCATACAGAGAGCAGGGAAATCTGAATAGGACGAAACTAGGTCCTCTGAATGTGGGTGATAGTTGTATGGCCTGGGCAGTCTGTGGGACCACTGGCAGTGGGACCAGGATTTATTCCTAGTGCTTGAACTGGTTTTTGGAGCCCACTCTTTTTTTTGGAATACCTTGTTCAACCTAAATATAGAAGGAAGGGTCTTGGACCTGCCTCAAATTGACGTGTCAGACTTTGTTGACTTCCCAAGGGAAGGTTTACCCTCTCTGAGGAGTAGATGGAGGGTGGATTGGGGGAAGGTTGTGGAGCAGGGGGAGGGAAAGAATTGGAAACTGGGATAGGTATGTAAAATGAGAAAAAGATCATTTTATAAAAAATAAATAAATAAAAAGAAAAATATGTGGTATGAAATTGTCAATGAAATAGGAAAAATAAAATTTAATTAAATATTTCGATATATACCATGAATATGAACCATGAATATATACCATGGTATATATTTCTATATATACCATGAATATGCAACAATAAAAGAAAAATAAATGTATAGTAATATTTCTTTACAATGAACATTTGAATATATCAATATGATGATAGGAAGTTTCACTGTAGGATGCTTTAGCATTGGAACAAGACTTGTTCATTTTAAAGACTTGTAGAAGATATTAGAGACTCCCTGTTTGTAAGTCAATGAAGGAGACACACAGAATGAAAGAGAAAAACAGAAGTTTTCTTGGAGTATTATAAAGGAAGTCAAATGCATCAGAACAGATCAGGGAAAAGATATCAGAACTAAGAAGGGAGTCCTAACTTTCCTTAGCCCTGCAGTTTTTTGGGATTGAACTTCATAGAACAGACAGATCACTAAGAACATCACCCAAAAGAGGGATCCAAGACAACATATGCAAAAGTTACACTGCACAAACATGGTAAATATGAACCTGAACATCTAACCGCACACACACAGAGAGAGAGAGGGAGAGAGAGAGAAAGAGAAGGAGGGAGGGAAGGGGGGAGAGAGAGAGGGAGGGAGGGAGGGAGAGAGGGAGAGGGAGGGAAGGAGAGAGAAAATACAACAATATAAACATAGAAACAAGGACATTTTTATTTTTTTAAACAATCTTACTTTCTATGCCTCTTCCAGTTCTCTCTGCCTGTCCTGCTGCTCCCCCAGGCTCCCCATCCCACGGCCATCAACTTTTCAGAGAGGGTGAGGTCTCCCATGGGGAGTCAACAAAGTCTGTTGCCCCACTTGGGGCAGGACCAAGGCCCTCCCCCCTTTATCTAGACTAAGCAAGGTATCCCTCCATAGGGAAAGGGCTCCAAAGAACCAGTTCCTGGAAGCTGATGCAGAGATCCACAACCAAGAAGGGAGCAAACTACTGCAATCCAGTCAAAGAGGTAGAAGCGATACGATGAGCAAAAGGGGACAAGACTATGATGGGAAAGACACAGAAACAGCTCACCCAAGCAAGGTGGAGCTCACTGCCTCTATACTGACAGCTGGGGAACATGCATAGGACTGAAGTAGGTCCTTTGAGTGTGGATGACAGTTGTATGGCTTGGGCCGTTTGTGGTACCACTAGCAGTGGAACCAGTATTTATATGTAGTGCATGAAACAAAGACATTTAAGTAGAAAAACAAAAAAAGTAAATCCATGGCATCTTAACCTGCAATGCAAATACTTTTTTAATTTTTAATAAAAGTATGACTACTTTATTTCCCCTTGACTTTCCTCCCTCTAAATCCCTCCTTTATCTCCCTATTTACTCCTCAAATTTTCCCAAGGAATACTCACTAATCGAGGGAGACAGTGAGATCATGAAAATGGTTTTCGCAGGGTCAATCTCATCCATACTATCTTAGATGTGCTGATTCCTGCGGTTTCCTCAAATGTGAGAAACTTGACTTTAAACTTGTGGTAGTGGGTACTGTACTTTTGTGCCCTTGGCTGTTAGCTATTCGTTTTTCACATCTAAGAAGCACTTTATAGAGATTCAAAAGTCCACAAACCCTTCCTTACACAGTACACAAACCTTTCTAAGATGTACTGAGATTGACAAAAATTTGTAGGTACTCAAAGTGCTCATTGATGAGTGATTAAATAAATATATGAGAAATGCAGCTACTTAAATTCTGTTGTAGAATAGTGACTAATTGCATGGGAAGAAATTTAAGGTATGTTTTAAGTTTTTGAAATATTTCAATTGAAAAAGAGTTACATGATTTCTCCACTACTTTCCCCTCCCTCCAATCTCACTCATTCCCCTTTCTCTTCACACACACACACACACACACACACACACACACACTCCAATACATAAATCCAACTGACTGTATCTATTTACTGTTGCTTACGTGTGTATGATTTCAGAGTTTTCCCCCTGGTTTTGAGCAGTCAATCAGGTAACTCTTTCATTTTTAACTGAAAATATTTTGAAAAATTCTTGAGGTCAGAGCTGAGAAAGGGAAAGACAGAAAGGATATATCATATCCAACACAGTAATGTAGACATTGCACTAAATGTGGAAGAACTGAGAACATTTCATATAAACTCTGGAGCAAGGCTCTCAAACACAATGCAGTGCTCAACGTCATCAGGTAAAGGCAGGTGAATGACCGAGGTCCACAGAAAGTTAACCAACTCATATATGAAAAAGAAAGACATGGTGATGAGTTATGCTGCTGACATTTGATTTTGCATTATAATTTGATCTCTCTAGAGTAATCAAATGAGTCAATGACATGATGTATTTTTCTCTCATATTTTTTTCTGGCATACTTGTGGGCTTCATTATGTTGAGATTTAATATACTGCAGCAGCATTAATTTTCTTGCTGGATACTGTGTTGCAGAACCATAGCTGCCACGAAGGTCAGTCCTTATCCAGGGCAGTGCTTATGATGGAATAATCACATCAAATTACATACTGCCACGAAGTTGTTTTCAGGTCTGTTGCCATTCCTGAATTTACTAAGCTGTAATATATTCTGAATCCTTGAAAAGAACATCCTTCTCCATTGGAAATTGATGATGAGAGTTTCCGATCATTAATCATGAAAGACATCTATTGGGGACTGCAACTAGTGTGGGGACTTCAGAGATGTGGAGCATACAATCGCCACATAACATACAACAGTAAACGATTGAAAAGATGTTTTTTACGGGGTTTATATCTGTCTTCTCTCCTCCTGACTGGTTGATCTCTTGAAACACTGCGGTGAATCATTTGTATCCCACTGGATCCGTACTTGGGCTTTTCTAGCCCTGGTAGACATTGCTTGGTGCCTAAGAAGAGGGCCTCTGATTTTTAGGCAGTAGTGAAAATCCATACAAATCAGAATTGACAATAACAAATAAGCCTCGAGGGAGCCTACTGTTTTAGGAAAAGAAAATCAGTAACTTTTAAACTAGATTTTAAAAAGTGACTCAGATAAGCTACACTTATTTGGCAGTGAATGCCTTTTCAAATTTCTTGGGATTCTACAGAAAACATGCATCTCTAATGGGTACATAAATTAAAGCTTGTGGGATGGAGGGTGTCATAGCCACGTGTTGACTCTCTGAAGAGTGGATATGCCATAAAACTTTATCCAGTCTCTTAAATGTCCCACGTGCATTGTGGATGGGAACATTCTCTTTTACTCAATGCAGAATTATTTGTGATTATTTATATTCCCAGAAAAAGGAAAAGCAGAATAAGGCACTTCTCATTCTGTGGGTTTGTCAATACCTTAGCACTATTTCTCAGTAGATAAAAGAAGATAAGCAACAGAATAAATTTTTGATAGTATCTCTTATGTATTTTTGGTAAGTTTTCATTTTGGAACTTAACAAGGAAAAAGTCAGTCTTTAATTATTCATTGACTTCTTTGAGATCATATGTAATTGTATCATTTCCCCTTTCCCACTTCTATCCTTTCCAATATTTATCTTCTTCCCTTTCAAATTTATAGCTTCTCTTTGGATCAATTGCTGTTATAAGTCTATATGTGTTTAGGAAATTCCATATTCAGATGGGGCACAGAACATGCTCTGACTAGGGACGTTTTGAAATAGCACACATGCCATAGTATGTATGTTTAGGGTATACCTCCTAAGCTTTTAACATGCTCTGAATATGGATGTTTTGAAATACCACACATGCCATAGTATATAGTTCCTGTTTAGTGTAGACCTCCTAAGCTTTTAAGACACAGACACTTCTTAGAGTGAGTAGCCTGGCAAGTGGAGGCAGGCTGGACTGCAGTAGTGGGTGGGGAGTCGTTAACTTCCACAGAAATAGATGAATTTTGAGATAAGTATAAGATTGGGAAGAAAGCATGTAGTGTTTATCTAATAATGTTAGATATATCCAGAGAAAAGTTAAATAAATAGAAATCTGTATGTTTTACAAGTTTAGAGAAAGTGGAGTGTCTCTCTGGATAGAGGAATAAGTAGTGCTGCAATGGTGAATGTTAAGGGTGGAATGGAGAGACCATAATAGTATATATATATATATACTTTTGAAAGTCCAGGTAACAAAAAATGACAGGCATAATTATAATAACCATGTGGTGCAAATCTGATAACACATAAGTTTACATTTTTTAACCACATAAACCAGAGAAAATGTAGAAGACAAAATAAAAAACAAACAAAAACATTAAAGTGAATTTTCAGTAAGTTTTCTCAACCTCAATTCTATGGTAAAACTCTAAGTGCACTCAGAAGGTAGTTAAGTCATGATTCAACTTTAAGTGCACTCCTCATTTTTAATACTTTAGTTACATCATACTTTACATAGGATATAATTTTATATTATAAGCTATATAAATAGTATATTTGATTTAAATATCTAAGCCAAAAACATTCAATAAAGTATTAGGAGAAATTAGACAAATATTTTTGAAATTTTTATGTTATAACTACAATACTTCTTCCTTTACTTCCTCCAGAATCTCCCGTTTATCACTCACTTCTCTCCTTCTATTCCTGGCTTCTATTTCCATCTACTGTCTTTCTTGCATATATGTATATACTTGTAGAGTCCTAAAGAAAACCTATTCAGTTCATATAGTGCTATTAGTATGTATGTGTCCAGGGATGACAATTTAGCACTTAGCCACCAATTGGTGTGGTCTTCCCTGGGGAGGACCACATCTCATGCTTCTGGTTCTTCACATGGTGTTCAAGCTTCATTGGTTTTCTCTATCCAGCTTGGCACACCCATAAGTGTCATCTTTGTTCAACTCATGTTTGGGTCGTCATTTTCGTGACACTTTATGATGTGAATTCTGTTGTTGTTAGAAGACACAGTCTCAGAGCAAGTTCCCAGATCCTCTGGATCTTAAAGAAAAAAAGAAAAAAAAGACTTAAAGAACTGGAATTTACTTCGCTAGAGGACAAGTAGAAGTAAGGACCTGAGTTCCAGCCATAGCAGATTAAGAGAAAGAAGAAAAAGGAAAGAAACAAAGAGAGACACAATACTTGAGAGAGAAAGAGGGAAAGACAGTTGTATATAGATTCAGGAATTCTCAGTAAATAAATATACCTCAGGCCTGATATCTCTTTAAACAGTACCAAAAACTGTATAGTTTATACAGTTTAAAATATTCATATAAAATAATATAATCATCTATTCTATAATATTGTGTTATTTAAAAATAAGATTTAGAAGAAGTGTATCACAAGCCTTCAAGCAAAGTTGAATAATATAAAATATACTAAAATGATACATGATGCATGTTGAAAAGAACTTGGTTTTCTCTTTGGGAAATTATAGTAATCATAAAGAATCATGCCACTCAGACAGATCATGGTTTACTTTAAACAAACAGAGTGCTTTCAGTTCTGTCCTGAAATCCTTTCTTCTCTGAGATGTTTGTGGTTCTCTGAAGGGAAGATAAGTGGAGGAAAAACTATATTTTCCTTTGTCTCTTGCAAAAACCTTAAATAATGAGTTGAACTGACAGTGAAAAAGCACTCATTTGAAAATTTATGAAGCTATCACTAAATTCAAAAGTAGACATTGCTTGTGTGACTTTCTGCTACAACTGTTTTTTCATGAATGAATCAACCTTTTGAAAACATTTTTATTCACATTTTATTTTTGAAGATTTTATTTTACACTTAACTATGTGCAGTATGTTTCTGTGTGGGTGCACACATGGGTGCAAGTGTCCATAGAGGTGTAATTCTTCAGAACCTCATAAACCTGGGACTACAGGAGTTTGTGAGCTGCAGAGAAGTGTGTTCTGAGAAATGAGTACTGGTCTCCTATAAGAGGAATATGTTCTCTTAACTACCAGGCCATCTCCCCAGTCCTCTTTTATGATTTTTTAAAATTGTATGTAATATATTGATACCATATTCTTTCAATTACTTTTCTTGTCTTTTTCCAAATCCTACCAGTTCTTTGTTTCAGCAATGACAACAGCAACAAATGAACATTTTAAAATATTTTAACATATTTTGCAAAAGGAAGTGTAATGGTTTGTGTGATAAATGCTGCCCATGTTTTGGGGACTTTAAACATTTTGTCTCCAGAATTTGTTGTTGTTTAGGGAGGTTTAGGTACTACAGACTTGGTGAGGAAGTACATTATTGGAGCAAGGCTTTGAAAATAAGAACAATAACAATAATAATTTTAATAAACCTTCCCTTACTTCCAGATCACTGTCTTTACTTAATGCTAGCATTTCACAATGTGAGCTTTCGGCTTGCTGCTCTAGACACTATGCCTGCATCTTTCTGTTAGGCTTCTAGCATTTCAACCTTTGTGTATCTACTCAAGAAACAAGGATACATCCTAAAAACTGTATATGTAAATGTTTGTAAAAGCATTATTTTTGAAATCTAACGTTTAGAAAGAACCAAAAGGTCCATTATCTAGTTAACTGATACCAAAATATAATATATCTCTAAATTAAAATGCTATTTGGTAATAAAAAGAACAGTATGTTGATATATGCCCCAGCAAGAATAGACATAATAGTAAATGAAAAACATGGTGAGTGGAGTAGTTAATTCTCTGAATTCCATTCATATTGCCTTTAATACCAATGAAATTCTTTCAGGAAAAAGAAAAGGTTTAGCTTTATTCTACATTTGGGAAGGATTCAGTTATTGGGATGCAAATATAAGGGACAATGATTAGCAAGTTATTGCCTTCCATTAATGAAGTCAATAGGTGAGCTTTTACTACATTCATTATATATCAGGGAGTCACTGAAGATGACTAAAACTCAAAGTTGTGTCTAATGCCTTTTGAACAAAAATCGCCATGAGTTAGAGAATCCACATGGGTGCAAGTGACCTATACAAACCAACAATTCTCTTCTTCTGTTTATTTCCCCATGCAGTCATGAAGGAACAGCTTCATCAGAGACTGAGGCAGATCAGATTTATATATATATATATA
>LOJH01024343.1:21456-33084 GCA_001685095.1 Ellobius talpinus | reverse complement strand
CCTGTGTGAGAGTCCACGCTTTCGCTGTGTGCCTGTGTGAGAGTCCACGCTTTCAGTGTGTGCCTGTGTGAGAGATCCATGGGAAGGATTCACAGCCCCTGCCTACCTTCTCTGCTAGGCACGAGCTTCTGGAAGAGGCCTGTCGCCAGGGCCTGCCTTTTGCTGCCTGGGATGGCCCCACCGTGGTCTCCTGGCTGGAGGTACTTTCTCATTGAAATAACTCTTCATGTAGAGTTACTAATCAACCCCCCTTTCAGGTTTTTGTGTTTTGTTTGTTTTGTTTTGCTTTGTTTTTCTGTAATTAACTCAGGTTCTCACTCTGTAGCCCTGGGGAGCCTCTAACTCATGGCAATCCTCCTGCCCCCAGCCTCTTGAGTGCTGTGATTACAAGCCTGTGCCACTGTACCAGGCCTTTATCCTAGGCCTTCTGACAGTTCTGCTATCCAGGGCTGGTTTATTCCGCTCTAGAGAAGCCCAGAAGTGGGGTGGGTGGGGAGGTCAGGACCTGAGGCTCTAAGGAAAGCTACTTCCTCTTCCTTGCACCCTTGCCCTCTCTCTGTCTCTTCGGATCTCTCCTGGTTTCTTCTGACTGTCTGTCTTTGTGTCTGTCTTTCCATCTGTCTCTTCATCCCTTGTCTTCCTGTCTTCTGCCTCTCTTCTCCCACGTGTCTCCGTCTTACCGCTTCTGTGTCTTTGCTTGCGAACCTTCTCCATCTGTCTCTGTCTCTACTGACTCCTCCATATTCTCGCCTTCCCATGGCCTCAGCTCTGGGTGGGCATGCCTGCGTGGTATGTGGCTGCCTGTCGGGCCAATGTCAAGAGCGGAGCCATCATGGCCAACCTGTCAGACACGGAGATCCAGCGGGAAATTGGCATCAGCAATCCCCTGCACAGGCTCAAGCTGCGCCTTGCCATTCAGGAGATGGTGTCACTCACTTCGCCCTCTGCGCCTGCCTCCTCCCGCACTGTGAGTGCCTGCAAATCCATGCCCTCCTGCTCAACCTCACCCCTCGCCAGCCTCCAATCCTGGGCCCAGTGGCTTTATTCCATGTGGGCACTACTTCCCTGTGTCACGGGTGTGTCCTCAGGCGACATCTCTTTCAGGGACCTATTGACTTGTTCCACCCTTCCTATGGATTTTACCACTTCCAAGGGACCACCCCCAAATCTATAGTTTTCTTTTTTCTTTTCTTTTGAGGCAAGATCTCCCTCTATAGGTCTGATTGGCCTGGAACTCACAGAGATCCATGGCTTCCTGAGCCAGCTCACCATGTCCAGATTCAGTTTTTTCCTAGGAAATCTCAAATAGGCAGACAATTATTGGTACCTGTGTTGTCTGAGGCAGTAGACCGCTCAGGCTACTGAGTAAGTTCAAGGTCAGCCTGGGCTACTTGGTGAGACCTTGCCTCATACTAAAAAGAAAGATGGCCTGCAAGATGACCCAGTAGGTAAAGGTGCCACCAAGCCTGACCACCTGAGAGAAGACAAAAATCAACTCCTATAAGGTCCTCAGACCTTTACCAAGTGCCACGGCACATGCATATAAAATAAATAAATATTCTTTTAAACATTTTTCTTTTTTTTCTTTTTCTTCTTCTTTTTTTTTTAGTTTTTCTGAGACAGGGTTTCTCTGGCTGTCCTGGAACTTGCTCTGTAGACCAGGCTGTTCCTCAGACTCACAGAGATCTGCCTGCCTCTGCCCCGAGTGCTGGGATTAAAGGTGTGCGCCACCGCCTAGTGCAACACATGTTCTTAACCACTGAACCATCTCTTCAGACCCAAAATTATTTTACTAAATATTTATTTATTTTGTGTGCATGTAATTGCCACAGAGCATGTGTGGCATGGAACTTGGGTTGCCAGACTTGGCAGCAAACACCTTTATCTGCTGAGCCATCTTGTTGGACGCAGGGTCCCAACACAGGGTCATTTCTGCTGTCACCTCGGCTTTGAGACCCCAAACAGAATGAGCATAAACAAATGAGTCAGAGTGGGGCACTTAAGAGACCATCTGTCTGCATCCTCTGTCATCTCCCATCCCGTGACACCTAGCATCCCTCAGCCCACAGGAAACGTGTGGATGACACATGAAGAGATGGAGTCGCTGACAGCAGCTACAAAACCCGTGAGTGACTCCTGCTGGTGACCAAGGGGTGGCACTATTCCTATTGGGTGTGGGGCTGGGAGGATTCTGTCTGTCCATGCATTGTCTGTCCCTTCTGTTCTCCTTTGCCTGTCCCCTTAACCCACCCTTCTCTCCCCCTCTTCCCACTAACGGGTCAGGAGACCAAGGAGATCAGCTGGGAGCAGGTAGGGTGCAGGATGGGCTGCCCGCATGACAGGTTGTGCACGTTGCATGGTCTTTCTCTATCCATGCCCCACCCTTTGCCAGAACATTCTAAGTCCCTGCCCAGGAGGGGAAGGCTGCAGCTTGGAGCTCAGCTGTGGACTAGTTCATAGTGGCTTGGTGGGGGACAAAATGGAAGCCCTCTGTCCACCTCCAGCCTAGAGCACAGGCCTTTCCATGGTTGTGGGTTACTTGGGAGCTGCTGGGCTATGGGATTGCTGGAGCCTGAGGGAGCCGCGGGGCGGTCTAGGGTTGGGAAGAGGGCTGAGTGTTCAGTGGCGCAAGTGTTAGCTATGCTAGTTATGGTGGCCGTGAGGTGGACGAGGAAGTGAGAGGTAGGGAGGACACTGTGGCCTGGAGAAGAGAGAAGCCAGATGCTCAACTTGAGCTTGCCGNGGGGGGTAGGCTCCAGGTTGGGCTGTGGTCTGTTTCCAGGCCCTGAAGCTGCAGACTTGGGGGTTTATCTCAGCCTTGCCCCAAACTGGAGTGTTTAGTATTTTCTGGGTGTCACAAGAGTGATAGTCTCTAGGTGACAGGAAAGCCACATCTCAGCCTTGCCCCAAACTGGACTGTTTAGTATTTTCTGGGTGTCACAGGAGTGATAGTCTCTGGGTAGCAGGAAAGCCACATCGGAGTCCTGCTTCATGTTTGGGCTGAGTGGGTGCAGACTGGCAGAGCTTGGGGTCAGTGGGTGGGGCCCTTGCCTGTAACACAGAATTCTAGTTTCCAGCCAACCTGGAGTGGGAGTGCGCACCTGCAACTCCATCACTCAAGCGGGTGGAGGCAGAAGGATCTAAAGTTCAAGACCATCCTCAAACTTCACTGTGAATTTGAGGCTAGCCAGGGATACACGAGACCCTGAGCTGTTTTGTGCTGGGGAGAGAACCAGCTTGGGGTGGGGACTGAATGTTGTCCTTTCCCTATACATATGGGAAGGGACAAGAGGGCCTGACCCCCTCCCTCACCCGCCCATGGCCCCAGATCCTGGCATATGGCGACATGAACCACGAGTGGGTGGGGAACGACTGGCTGCCCAGCCTTGGGTTGCCCCAGTACCGAAGCTACTTCATGGAGTCGCTAGTTGATGCTCGGATGTTGGACCACCTGAACAAGAAGGAACTGCGAGGTCAACTCAAGATGGTGGACAGCTTCCACAGGTGGGGCTGCCTGGCCAATGGAAATGGCCATAGGGGAAGAAGTCACACCCCTAGAGGGGCTTTAGCCAATGGGAAGTTCTATGAAATTCTGGCTTGGTGCTCCTTGAACCAAGAAGGTGATCCATAGGAAAACCGAGATCTCTCATGGTCCTGGTGACCTGCTACTGGGGAGGCCAAAACAGGAGGATGACAAGTTTGAAGTTAGCGTGAACTATAGAGTGAGTTCAAGGCCAGCTCAGGGAGCTAGTGAGACCCTGTCTCAAAATTAAAAATAGAGAGATCCTGAAGAAAGAGAGGGAGAGAGTCAGATAAGAGCAATGAGCAATGACAGTGGCCATGGGAAGGCTCCTGAGTGACTCAGTTTCCCCCTCTGCTCAGGGTTAGTCTGCATTATGGTATCATGTGCCTGAAACGGCTCAACTATGACCGGAAGGACCTGGAGCGGAGGAGGGAAGAGAGCCAGACCCAGATCAGAGGTGAGGTCCTGTGGGGGCCAGGCAGAGAGGCAGGCCAGAGGGAGGGAAGCCAGATTCCAAGCGCTACTGAGAACATGGTAGAGTGAGCATGCGGGCATGGCCAGATAGCATTATATGCCAGACTGGCTGGTCCTGGCCACTGGGGTGTGCTGTTACACAGGGGGCAGAACCAGCATAAGTGTTTGGTTAAGAGGGAATTAGAACCGGCTCACTAGGACTGAAACCAATGTGGGGGCATGGCTAGGGAGGGAAATGAGAATCTCGGGACTAACTGGCCATTTCCAATGATGAGGGGAGGAGTCATCGTGAAGGCAAGTCTGGTAAGGGAAATGAGGATGGAATTAGGCTAATTTGACAGGGCTAACCTCTGGGAGGTGCACGGTTAAGAGTCCCTTTTAACCGGGTGGTAGTGGTGCATGCCTTTAATCCCAGCACTCCGGAGGCAGAGGCAGGCGATCTCTGTGAGTTCGAGATCAGCCTGGTCTACACAGCGAGTTCCAGGACAGGCTCCAAAGCTACAGAAAAACCCTGTCTCCTTTTCATCCCCAGACGTAATGGTGTGGTCCAATGAGAGGGTCATGGGTTGGGTGTCTGGGCTCGGCCTGAAGGAATTCGCTACGAATCTCACTGAGAGTGGGGTACACGGGGCACTGCTGGCTCTGGATGAAACCTTCGACTATTCTGATCTGGCCTTGCTTTTACAGATACCTACACAGAATGCACAGGTGAGCCATGGTGCTCAGGGAACATGCTGGGTGCTCCCACCTGCATGCTACAACCTAGGCCCACTAACCTCCCTCCCTCCTCCTCCAGGCCCGGCAACTGCTGGAGAAAGAATTTAGCAACCTCATCTCCCTAGGCACAGACAGACGGCTAGATGAGGTAGGCGTGGCAGCAGCTCTGAGGCTCCCAGTCACACTTACATCAGTGATGAAGGGGTGGGGCTTGGTGTTGCCAACCAATTGTGGTTGGAGGTTGAGCTAAATGAGGGGCATGGCTAAAGGAGGGGAGTAGAATGGGAACTTAGGCCTCCCTCCTTCACCTTGGGTTCCTATCCTACCACTAGGACAGTGCCAAGTCCTTCAGCCGCTCCCCATCCTGGAGGAAGATGTTCCGAGAGAAGGACCTCCGAGGTGTAACCCCCGACTCAGCTGAGATGTTACCCCCCAACTTTCGCTCAGCTGCAGCAGGAGCTCTAGGCTCCCCAGGGCTCCCACTACGCAAACTGCAACCTGAAGGTAAGGGACTCAAATGTGACAGTCCGGACCCTCTTCACAGCTTGGGACAACTTTCCATCTGGTCTACCCTTCCAGCTTCCTTGGACAAAGCTCCAGTCACCAGGCACTCCTTGCAGTGGGTTATTCTCATGTCTCCTTCCCAGGATGGGAAATGACCTTGCTTCAGGCCACTTGGATTCTCTCTTTGGGTCTCAGGGTGCTGGGAAGTAGAGACCCATGGTGGAGCAGGCACACGCTGTGATGTTTGAAGGGGAAGCTTAAGTCTATTGGAGGGTACCAGGGCTTGAGGCCAGAGCTCACAGAAACCCTGGGGGATCTAGGCTGGCCTCTCAGGCCTGTTACCCAGTCACTCAGCGTTAGGCAGATTATTGCAAGATCAATACCTGCCTGGGCCACAGAAGAGTCAGTTCAGGACAGCCAGGCCTGCTTAGTGAGACTCTGCTTCCAAAAGTAAAAGGAGCAGAAGATGCATCTGGCTGGTGAAGGAGCAGCCTACAGTTCCCCAGTGAGAGCTGGCCTTGTGGCTGCTCACTGGTAGAGCCCAAGCCTAGAATACCCCAGTGAAGGGCTCGGGTGTGGCTCAGTGGTACGGTATTTGACTAACAATCAAGGGGCTCCTACCTTCAATGTCCAGTAGGAAGGAGTGGGGAATTCTCTGGGGAAAATAGGGGCTTCCAGGCTGAATGGCTGCACTCTCTCTAGGCCAGACTTCTGGGAGTTCACGAGCAGATGGTGTTTCTGTCCGGACTTACTCCTGCTAGTGGGCACCTACAGGTGAGGACGCTGCCAGGTGATTCTTAGGGTTCGGGGTGGTGCAATGGGAAAGCAGGATGGCAGACCAGAAGGGTCCCACCTACTCTGTGAACTGTTTGGTCTCAATGCAAGTGACCTCACTCTCACTCGGATAAAGACCCTCCCGAAGGCTGGGCCGTTTTCCCTCCTTTGCAGAGTATTGTCTAGCCGTGACAATTGACCACCGTGAGGGAGCTCTCACTGCGGACTGCACCATCTATACACACCAGCCCAGTGTGCGCGTTCCCACCTCCCAGATGGACTGGGCCTGGACTAAACCACAGGAAATGGACTAAGGGGGGGCATCGGAAGAAGAGGACAGGAAGAAATCCCTCCACCTCCCTTTTCTCTACTTTGTAATTTATTGATCCGTTTCGGACGGGAGCCAGGCACCCTGCACCTGCGGGAAGGGGGCGGGCTTCGCTCTCGGGCCGCACGCGGGGAGAGGCCGCCCCTCCCCCTTCTCTTGCCCAGTCGCGGGGCCCAAGTCTTCCTTCTTCGTCTGCTAGGAGGGGAAGGGAGACTCGCTGCTACAAGCCTCGTCCCCCCACTCCCGTGCCACTCAGTCCTGCCCCCGCTGCGTCTGGTCGCCAGCCCTCGGGAGTCATCTGTGAGCGGAGTCCCTGTCCCTCCTCCCGTGTCTCGTGTCCCCCGGGGCCTCCCCGCCCCCGTGCTATGGCGGTGTCTGTGCCCAAGGGTCAGGGACGCAGCACTGCGTTCCCAGTTCCCCTCCGGCTCGGGGTTTGCATGGGAAAATCCCTCTGTCAACTATGTCGCTGGGTGATGTGGCTTGGGGAGGGGGATGGACAGCGGGGAGTCCCCCACCCCGACTCTCAGTTGGCCTCCTAGCCCCAGGCATTACACAGTGATCACGGGTAAAGACCTACTGTTTCAAAAGTTCTGGTGTTGACCAGCCTTTTTTTGAGACAGGGTCTCACTTTGTAGTCCTGGCTGGCCTGGAACTCACTATGTAGACTAGGCTAGCCTCGAACTCACAGAGATCCGCTTGCCTCTGCCTCTGCACTGAGATTAAAGGTGTGTGCCACCTCTCCCAGCTTTTGTTCTCAAGATGTTAAGAACGCAAACCAACCACTTTCAGAATCAAGGAGTCAGGACCTCTAGGAGAGACTGATGCCTCTTCCTAACGTCTGTGGTCTCCCTCCACCAGGACACACCCCACACCGGACAGTGCTGTTTCCAGGAGCACATTTATTCAGAGCTCCTGTCAGGTGGGCAGGCCAGGGGAGGTACATCTGCCGCAGTTGTGGCCAGGTCAGGGCTCTGGAGTCTCCAGCATGTCAGACAGGGCTCTGGACAGGAGGACACGAAGGTTAGCCAGCCCCCAGAGGTCCTTTAGCCATCATGACCCTGACTGTTTCATGGGCCAGCCTTTCTCTAAACAAGTCCGTTGAACTGCATCATTTCCCCACCCAGCCCACACTTACTGATACAGGGAGGAGGAGAAATAGTCGATGTAGCTTCCTGTGAGGGAGCAGAGAGAAGAGGTTTGAGGGCCTCCAGGAGGGGCATGATGGGGGAACACTCAGGGCAAGCCCAGACGTATGATGTTTGGCGCCTTTCTAATTTAATTCCTGCTTGCTCTCCAGAAGTCCCAGCCCACCATTTTTGTTTACTTTGGTCCCACCCACTGGCTTCTAGGAGTACCCTCAACACTAGCTCAATCTTAGCTTCAGGCCAGATTCTGCCCGAGGACCTTTGCTATGGTCACACCCCCACTCCACCCTACCATTCAGCTACAGCCAGCAGCTTTCCTGGTTCAGAGCTCAGGTTGGCTCCAACCCCACTTTGCAAGACTTTGCCCCTCCATAGGTGCCTGCTTTGCTTCTCACCTGGAGTGCAGAGGGTTTCACAGACCAGCGGGCAGAGGTAGCAGAATTGGCAGTGCTGAGGACAGGGAGAGAGCCTGGTCAGGGAGCTGTCACGACCACCCAGGCCGAGGTTGGGTGGAGGGTCAGTGTGGTTGCTCTAATGGGACCAGCCATCTGCTGCCTGAGCCGAGTCCCTGGGAAGGTCTCACCTGACACTGGTCACAGTGTTCCCCCATGTTCTCCTCATCACAGTGACAGCTTTCACATTCAGTACATCTCTGGGGACAGGAAGAGTCTGGTTAGAGGAGTCCTTAGCCCAGAATCCATGTCTGAGCTCAGAGTCCCCCTTCTTTCCAGGTGGTTCCTCACACCACCCTCCCAGGTTTCCTATCTAAATATAGCCCAAATGGCCCCCCATTGAGGGCAGTACCTGTGAGTGGTCACAGACCTGGAGGGTGACCCTTAACTTCTCCCTACCTTAACTTCTGGTCCCCAGCATTTATTTTGCTGCTCCCCCCACTGTCAGGTTCAGAGGCCTCCCACGGCACCCCAGGGCATGCCAGGCAGATCTGGGCTAGGGACCTACATTGCAGAAAGAACAATAGCCACACAGGGACCCTGGCTGGTAGTTCTCATACTCCTGGGCATCATGCTGACCTGTGGGGACAGGAGGGCCACAGTGATTCCAGTTGACCAACTCTGCCCTCCCCACCCCCACAGAGCCAGGTCACCTGTAACCTCACGGCTCTCCTCCTTGCTGGAACCTTCTCTGTCTACCTCCCTTCCAGTCAGGGGGTTTGGGATGATGGTGAAGGGTAGCAGGTTTTCTTCCAGGATCTCCTCCTCTTCCTCCTCTTCCTCCTGCTTTCTGTGATGGCTCACTGGAGTCCGAACCTCAGTCCTGTCTTCCCTACTCTCTTGCTCATCTTTTTCTTCCTTTTCCTCATCTTCCTGGCTCTTGGGGAGGCCGTGACCCTCCTCCTCCTCTTCACTGTGGGATCCTTTGCTCTGCTCTGAGTCTTTGTTTCCCTCTTCAGAGCTGTGGTCATGTTCCTTCCTTGATTCTTCGGAACCAGCCCCTGTGGGCTGCAGGGGCTGATGACCAATGTCACCTTGGACAAACTCTCTGTGACCCTGGCTGATCTTCTGTTCGTCTTGATCTTGTGGCCTGTGACTGGGGACCTCGTGGCCAAACTCAGCAGAAATGTCCCTATCTCCCTCCCTGGAGACTCTGTGGTGGTGATGGCCAGGAACTTCTGTCATATACTCTTCTGGGAAGTCCTCCTCCTTGTCAGACTTGTGGCCTTGGGGTTGGTGGCTTGCAATATGGTGGCTGAACTTGACTGTTACCTCCTCTTCTTGATTCTCACTTCCAAAACCATGGTGAGTATGTCTAGGAGATGTGTGCCAATGTTCAGTGGATACAGCCTCATCTTCCTCTTCCTCATCTTGGTGGCTTTGGTGGCCAGGTCTGGGGACATGATAGCACCCTTCATCTGAGTCATCTTCATCATCTTCCTTCTCATCTCCTCGGTGTCTGTGGACCTGGTGCCCATGCTCTATGGAGCCACCATCAACATCATCATCATGATGGCCTTGGTGTCTGTGGGTCTGGTGCCCATGCTCAGTGGAGCCATCATCATCATCATCATCATCTTCATCATGGCCTTGGTGTCTGTGGACCTGGTGCCCATGCTCAGTGGAGCCATCATCATCATCATCATCATCATCATCATCATGGCCTTGGTGTCTGTGGGCCTGGTGCCCATGTTCAGGGGAGCCATCATCATCATCATCATCATCATGGCCTTGGTGTCTGTGGACCTGGTGCCCATGCTCAGTGGAGCCATCATCATCATCATCATCATCATCATCATCATGGCCTTGGTGTCTGTGGGCCTGGTGCCCATGTTCAGGGGAGCCATCATCATCATCATCATCATCATGGCCTTGGTGTCTGTGGACCTGGTGCCCATGCTCAGTGGAATCACCGTCTTCATCATCATCATCTTCATCTTTGTGGCCTTCATGTCTATGGCTGTGGGCATGATGGTGTTCATCTGAACTCTCTTCATCTCCTTCCTCTGAGTGGCTCTGGTGGCTCTGGTGACCATGGGCCTTGTGCTTATCATCAGAGCTCTCCACTTCCTCCCCATCATCTTCCCCTCCGTGGACATGGTGACCATGCCTGGTGACAAGATGATAATCCTCCCTGGAGACAATGCTATCCTCATCTTCATCTTCATGGCTGTGCCTCCTCTGTCTGGGGAAGTGGTCCTCAGGCTCTGCTGAGTTCCCCAAATCTTCATTATCGTGTCCTCTGTGCCCATGGGCCTGTCTAACATGCCCTCTGAAGACCTCTTCAGAGACATTCTCCTCTCCAGCCTCGTGGCCAGGGTACCTGTGGTCTTGGAGCCGGTGGCCATATTCCCTGGAGAAATCGTCATCCTCTTCCCTGTGGTCTCTGTCCTTCTCACCCTGATGGCCCCCACGGCTGTGGATGTGGTGGCCAAACTCAGCCGACATGTCCTCTGAAGACCCAGGGATACCGGCATTGTTGTTCCAGTTGCCAAGGCCCAGCCCAGCCCCTCTCAGCTCCTGGGTCACCAGTGGAGGGAACAGCAGGCTGGCTACTGTGGCCCAAAGGATACAAGTATGCAACCAAGGCCCCTGGAAGCCCATGGGGACGTTTAGCAGTTGAACTTCTTCCAAGCCTGACTTCAGCTGACTTTGATGAGTTCTTGTGCCTTGTTTTGTTCTGACTTTCAGGTTGTCTCTCTTGGGTGGTGGTATCTCTCCCACTCTTTACTTGTCTATCTTCCTCAGGTCTTGGATGCCTCTCTGAGGATGTCCCCTTTGGAGCTGTGACCCTGGTTCCAGGACCTCCCTTCCCACTGCTGGGCCAATGGGGTCTGTCCCCTCCCCTCCTTGTGGCTAAATTTATCCTCAGCCTAAGTTATTCTGGTCAACCCCTACCTGCCCCTCCCCTCCTGTTCCTCTGGCTCAGGACTGGGTGGTGGAGGGGTCTTCATGGCCAGGAGGGGGCAGGGACTTGTCTTTGGTCTGTCCAAAAGCTCAAGCTTGGGAACTTGGAGGCAAAGGCTAGACTATGGCTGGAGTGCGGAAGAGCACTGGGAGAAAGTGGCACGGTTAGGAGCCCAAGGACCCCTGCAATGCAAGAATTGGGGCGTACGGTTGTGAAGAATTTGCAGCCAGGATGGGACATTTGGTGTGAAAGTGGGTGACATGCAGAGGCTGTGGAAGAGTCCCCAACACCTCATGACCTCCTGTCCCTGGAACTCAGATCTGGGGGCAGGGGACCAGGCCAGAGCTATAAATACAGCAGGGGGAGGGTGCTGGGAGCTCAGGTTACTGGGCCCAGCTGTCCCCACTAGAGGGACTTGGAGAGAGACCAGTGTCACCCTTCTCTGAGCACCACCCCACCTTGTCAACATACTTTTGGGGTTTTGTCCTTTATGAATCAAGCCCCCCCACAGTCATTGTTTCTGAAGGTCCCTGTTCCTTTTCAGGATTCTAGCACCCCCCCCAACTCTTACTGTGTCCTCCCTGCTCTCTCCTGGTGGGTCTCTCTGTCTCTCTCTGATTCCTGGCTCTGTCTTCTACCCTCTCTCTCTCTTGGCATTTCTAGCTTTGTCCGTGTCTCTGTATCTCATTCTCTCTGTATATCTGCCCCCACTCTCTCTGAGTCTCTGTATATCTGCCCCCACTCTCTCCGAGTCTCTGTATATCTGCCCCCACTCTCTGAGTCTCTGTATATCTGCCCCCACT
>LOJH01024343.1:4764-21313 GCA_001685095.1 Ellobius talpinus | reverse complement strand
GAGTCTCTGTATATCTGCCCCCACTCTCTGAGTCTCTGTATATCTGCCCCCACTCTCTCTGAGTCTCTGTGTCCCTGTCACCCCCACTCCCTTTCTTCTCTGGGTCCCTCCCTTAGTTTCTGTCTCAGTCTCTTTCTCTCAGTCCCTCTCTGAGTCTTTGTTTGTCCCATGGCCCACTCTGGCTCCTCCCTCCCTTTGCTCTCTCTGTTCTCCGAGTCTGAGTCTTTGGTCCCCTCTACCGGACCCCATCCCGTGCTAAGCAGCCCAGTCGGTCCCTCCTCCACAGCGCGAGCCGCCCTCTTCCCGCCTCCAGTGACGTGTTCCCTGGGACTCCCCGCCCCGGGCTAGACTGCGAAGTCGTGGATCCGGTTTGGTCGGGTGGGTCAGCGGCTGGGAGGAAATACACCGAGCCCCCGGGGCTGCGGCGGCAGCATGGTGGGCCCGGAGAAGGAGCAGGTATCGCACAGCGCGGGGCTGGATGTGAGCGGGTTCCAGAGTGGCGCCAGCCCGGCCGATCCGGGTCAGATGCAGCGGGCGCTGGGCCAGGAGTTCCCAGATCAAGGGGCTTGGGGTCCTGACTGAGCCTGCGGGAGGAGGACACTGAAGTTCTCAAGGTGTCTCCGGGGGCGCGTGGGGCTGTCTTCGCATTCCGTGGGTCTGACCCAGGTCCCCGCCCTGCCCTTCTCGTTCCGGTTCTCAGAGCTGGATCCCTAAGATCTTCAGGAAGAAGGTGTGCACGACGTTCATAGTGGATCTCTGCGATGATTCCGGGTGAGCAGTTCCGGGCAGCTGGCCTGGCAGCACAGGTTCGCGGGCCCTGCCCGCTACAGACAGGCACTGCCCCCACAGTCCGGACTCCCCCCCCACTCAACGCAGACAAGGTCTGCCCACCACGGACAGACCCTTCTCGGTCCCCCACAGACAGACCCTACCCACCGCAGACAGGCTCCGCCCACCAAGGGCATTTCCCCGCCTCCACCTCAGACCGAACCTTCCCCTGCCTAGGGCACACTCCGGATTCTGCATTCTCCCCTAGCTGGGGGTTGGGAAGCTTCGGGGATCCATTCTGTGTCTTTGTGTCACTTTGCCTCTGCTTTGGCTCTCTGTGTCATCCATCGATAGCCCCACAGCCCTACCAGCCGTTCCGAGCTCTGCAGCTTTGGGATAGAAATTCCCTTCTTGGGCCATGCTTGTCACCTGGGCACAGAACAGTTCCTCCCTCCTGAGGTTGCCGAGCAAACTAAACAAGGTCACTTTGGGACGGTTCTGGAACTCTGCCCACCACCTAATAAACACTCGGAAATGTCTGCAGCTCCCAAGAGAAATGGGCAGTTACCACTGCGTGCTATGCTCTGTGTGGCAAGGGGCATGAGCAAGCCCCATAGTCCCCCAGCTTCATCTGGTGTCTCCCTAGTTGGGTCCAGCTTTAAATCTGTTCTCAGGGTGGTCTTTCAGCCTGGGGCAGTGGCATCTCTTAGTGTGCCTTTATCAGGAGCCTGTTGTTCCACCAGGGCAGGACAGGAAAATGTTGTGTAAATAAACACATATACTGTTTGCTTATGGCAAAGGGCCACAGGCAGGGTAATAGAAGTAAGTGGGGGAAGGGAGCTGGTGGGCGCAGGTGTCATTGGGAAGGTGTTGCAGTGTGGGCTTGGAAAGTGACTCTGGGCCTTGGAACTGCATTTTTGAAGTCCTCCCTAATGATAGCTGGTGTGTCTTGAAAACAGAGCAGAGTTCAGGGTGTAAACGTTGTCATGAGCAAGTTGGCCATGACCTCATGGGCACTCAGAGGCCATCTGAGTGAGTGTGAGGTTTTTCTGGGGCTAGGAAGGCACAGCAGGGCTTGGGCAGGTTGTGTGTGTGAGCTGCATGAGGACAGATCAGAAGCCGGGAACCTGAGAGTGGACCCTGGGGACCAGAGCTCATGGGCAGTGTGGCTCCTGGGCATGCCGTCTGGAGACTAGAGTCTAGGAATGGGGTGGTCGTCACCAGGGACCAGAGCTCATGGGCAGTGTGGCTCCTGGGCCTGCTGTCTGGAGGCTTGAGTCTAGGAATGGGCGGTCGTCACCAGGGACCAGAGCTCATGGGCAGTGTGGCTCCTGGGCATGCCATCTGGAGGCTAGAGTCTAGGAATGGGGCGGTCATCACCAGGGACCAGAGCTCATGGGCAGTGTGGCTCCTGGGCCTGCTGTCTGGAGGCTTGAGTCTAGGAATGGGCGGTCGTCACCAGGGACCAGAGCTCATGGGCAGTGTGGCTCCTGGGCATGCCATCTGGAGGCTAGAGTCTAGGAATGGGGCGGTCATCACCAGGGACCAGAGCTCATGGGCAGTGTGGCTCCTGGGCCTGCTGTCTGGAGGCTTGAGTCTAGGAATGGGGCGGTTGTCACCAGGGACCAGAGCTCATGGGCAGTGTGGCTCCTGGGCCTGCCATCTGGAGGCTAGAGTCTAGGAATGGGGTAGTTGTCACCAAGATGGGAAACCCAGGAAAACACACAGGTTTGAAAGTCATTGAGAGGGTAGCCCTTGCTTCTGTGTGCCATAATAGACCTTGGGAAGCAGGGTAGGGCGGGTGGGGACCCCAAAGGTACTTAGCAGAAGGTTGAGGCTCACACTGGGGTCTGAGAGGTCCCAGCTACAGGTAGAGACTGAAACCACGGACACAGGAAATGCAAAGGCTACCTCCACAGACAATTTTCTTTCCCTCTGTCCCTTTCTTGCCTCTCCCCCACCTTCCTTCTTACATGGAAAAGTTTAAACACCTGTCTTCAATGATAGCACATATATTTAACATGTTGTTTTTCATTCCCAAGACCAAAACAAAACACAAACCCAAGAAACCTGCCAGGTGTGTCGGTACACACCTGTCCTAGCACTCGGGAGAATGAGGCGGAGAGATTACAGGTCTGAGATCAACCCGTGCTACAGAAGCAGATCTTACCTTCAAACAAAACCCCAGCAACAAAAAACCACCGGGGGTTGGAGAGATGGCTCAGTGGTGAAGAACCCTGGCTGCTCAGTTCCCAGAACTCCCATGGCAGCTCTCAAAACCTAACTCTAGTTCCTGGGGCTCTGACTTCCTCTTCTGGCCTCACACATACGTGGTACCCAGACATACATGCAGGCAAATGCTCATACACACACAGATACACACAAAATAAAAACCAAAACACCCACCTCCCCAACACCCCCACCCCTGGTCATCTCTGACTGGCTTTAAGACAAATGCCAGCTGCAGAAGCTTCCTAACCTTTTCTTTGGCCCCTGGGGACCTTGGGCTAGAAGATCATGGAGGGCTGCCAGGAGGCAGCGTAGCTCTTGATGCTCTGATGGCAGCAGAGGGGAGAGAAAGCTGCCATGGGGGTTGGGCTTGAACTTTGGGGAGAGGAAGGATCAGGCCAAGGTTTCTAGAAGGGTGCATTCCGTGGTGGCCAGCCACCCCTGACAAAGAGATGGCACCTGAATGGAGCCTTTGTGCCTCAGAACCACACAGAGCTCTGTCAGGAGGCAGGCAGGCACGAGAAATGTTGCTAGCGCCATGTGCCCAGAACTTTCTTCTGGGGTGGCCTTGCTCACTGTCCGTATTGCGTATGGAGACAGTGGGCCACTAGTGGTGCCAGCCCTGAGATAGGAAGTGTGATCAGACTGCGCTTTCCTTTATTCCATGTGTGCTCCGCATGCAGATGCAAATGTGTGCACACGTGCATGTGGAAGCCAGAGACAACCTCAGGCGGTGTTCCTCACACACCTCTACCTTGTTTTTTTTTTTTGCCTCAAGTGTTCCTCACACACCTCTACTTTGTTTTTTTGAGACAGCATCTCTCACTAGCTTGGGTGACCTGGCTAGGCTGGCTGTCCCCTCCTTCCCAGCGCTGGGATTACACCTGTGCACAGCCACATCCATGTTTATGGGCCTTAGGGACAGAATGCAGAACTCTTGCTTTCAAGACAAGCACTTTCTCCAAGTTTATTTTAACTTGTTAGGTTATAAGGAACCCCATGCAGACAATAGACTCTTTGGGGCTAGGTGCTCCAGAATGTTCCATGTAGACATTTTGACTAGAAAAGTAGAGGGAACAAGGGGAGTCCAAGAATGAGATCCACTGTGTAAAAGGATTAAGTGGGGAAAAATTGAGGCATACCAGGGTCCCCTGGCATTAGAGAAGGAGGAGGTTGTGTCCTTTATCGTAGCTCTAGGAAGACAATAGGCCGTAGGCACAGACCTGATGTGTATCCTGTGCATGACCTGGAGCATGGCCTGCATCCCCACATCTGTAAAACTGGTCCTAGGCTAGGTATGTAATGTGTGCTGGTGTACGCTTGGCATCTCAGCACTCAGGAGGCATAGCAGGAGCATCAGAAGTTCAAGGTCAACCTGGGCGATAAAGCTAATTTTAGACCAGCTTGGGTTCTCAAAAAACAAGGCATAGGGGGCTGGAGAGACGGCGCAGTGATTAGGAACACTGGCTACTCTTGCAGAGGACCTAAGTTCAGGTCCCAGTAGTCACATGATGGCTCACAACCTTCCTAACTACAGTTCCAGGGGACCTAACTCCCTCTTCAGCCTCCACAGTCACATGTGTGTATGTGCTGCACTGTATTCGTACATACAAAATATAAAAATACTAAGATGCTGGGTGATGGTGGCAGCACAGTCTTATCCCAGCACTCGGGAGACAGAGGCAGGCAGATCTCTGTGAGTTCAAGGCCAGCGTTGTCTACAGAGCAAGTTCCAGGACAGAGAAACCCTGTCTTGAAAAAGGAAAAAAAATAAGATAAATAAAGGTCCAGGAAGGCTTGGGGATGTAGCTCAGTTAGAATGTTTGCCTAGCAAGCACTCAGTCCTGGTTCCATCCTCTGCACAAAAATAAGCCAGCTATGGTAGTGCATGCCTGTAATTCCAGAATTCTCAAGGCTGAGGCAGGAGGATCAGAAATTTGAAGGCAATAAATAAATAGATGAGAAGAAATAATTTTTGATCAACTTTGGCTATAGTAAGTTTGAAGCCAGCCTGGGGTACCTGAGAGCCTATGTCATCCTCCGAAGTCCTATCCCTAGGTCAGTGGCTCACTTAGCTTCTGAAACTGAGGTGAGCCCCGCTATTTGAATTCCTTTTACAACCAGGGCCACGGAGACTTAGCTGTGCTTCCCCCAGTCCCTGCTCCTTGCTTTCCGAAACTAAGGCAACAGTCGCCTGAGTAGCAAGGAACACTTGAACATTTATGATTTTTAAGATATTCGTTCTGTTCTTTTTTGAATTTTTTAAATTATTTTACCTGTATGGGCATTTTGCCTGTGTGTGTTTGTGCACCACATACCTGTATGGTGCCTAAGAAGGCCAGGATCCCCTGGGTTTGGAGTTACATATAGATGCTTGTGAGCTGCCATATGGGTAAAGGGAATCCAACTCCCGCCCTCTGCATGCATTCTTAATCCTGGAGCCATCTCTCCAAACCACTGTGTCCTTATTTAGAGAGGAAAACATTGTATCTATGGAGACGGAAATGGTAACCTTCATCTGTTGCCTGTTTCTCAGAGTGAGGAGGAAATAGGCAGGGAGGGCTGGGATACAGTGAACAGATCATGAACAGATTATGACCACGGCGATCATGACCTGAGCTCAGTTGCTTGCCTCCTTCCCTTCCACCTGAGAAAGCAGGCCTGGGGACGGCTGGAGCTAACAGACAGGCCAACACCCGGCAGAGCACCCCCCTTGCAGTCAGGGAGCTCTGAAAAAGCGTTGATTTTCCTGAGGTGTAATTCTAGGTTATTTAAAGTTCCCGTAGCTGGTCTCCAGCTGGAGCTGTTGCTATCCTCATTTCAGGAAACACTCCTGATTTTCTTGGCTCCTCTGAGTTCCTTGGTGCTATTGCTATCTTTGTATCGAAGAGGAAATTTAGTCTCAGGGCGGTGAAGGTGCTTGCTCCAAACCAAACAACAGCCTAAACCTCTGGTACTCAAACTTTTCTTTGAACCATTCTTTTTTCTTTTTCTTCCTTCCTCCCTATCTCCCTCCCTTCCTTCTTTCTTTTCTTTTTTTCTATTTTTTTTGAGACAGGGTTTCTCTGTGCAGCTCTGACTGGCCTCGAACTCACAGAGATCCGCCTGTCTGAGTGAGTGCTGAGATTAAAGTTTGTGCCACCACACCTGACTTTTGTTGTGGTTGAATCATTCTTTACAGTTCTTTTCTGTTTTGAATTCTGTTTCATCTTTTGTGGTGCCTGCTGATGGCCGCCTGCTCCTCTTGATTCTGATTCTGCAGCTCAGTCTCCCTGCCCTGACTTGTCTGGCTATAGCAGTCCTTGCCTTAATTTCTTCTCCAGAATCAAAGTCAGTGCTGGCCTTGCTCTGGCCTCTATCTCTGGGGACAGGATGTGGACATTTGTACAGGATGGAGTCAGTGGGACACCAAGGGTTCATGCTCTACCTTCATGCCCCCAGAGGGACCTTGTGCCAATGTGGGAAATCTCGGAATGCCCACCCATCTGTGGCTGTGGAGGACGCCTTTGGGGCAGCTGTAGTTTCAGAGTGGAGCAGTGACGAGCACACTACAGAGAAGCCCACAGATGCCTACGGAGACCTGGACTTCATATATTCAGGCAGAAGGCCCAGCAACGTGAGGCCTGCATGTCCGGGCCACCAGGCTGGGTGGGGCTGGGACAAAGGCTGAATGTATCTCCCTACTGGCCCACCCTGTTCTTTGGGTGCCTCTGTCTAAGTGTCTGTCCCTCTCTCTCTCTAGGTCCTTGCTGCCTCCCCGTCTGTCTGTCTGCTTCTGTCTTGGTCTCTGTTTCCCCGTCTCTCTTTGGGCCTCTGTCTTCATCTGTCTGGGTCTGTCCCCTGCTGTCTCTGTCTCTCTGTCCCCCATGTGTCTCTTCCTCCTGTGTCCACAGTTCCTCCGGCTGTCTGACCGCACAGATCCAGCCACTGTGTACAGTCTCGTCACCCGTACTTGGGGCTTTCGTGCCCCAAACTTGGTGGTGTCAGTACTGGGGGGTTCGGGGGGCCCCGTGCTCCAGACCTGGCTACAGGACCTTCTACGTCGTGGGCTGGTGCGAGCCGCCCAGAGCACAGGTGACCACAGGGGTTAGGGACTGTGTCTTCTGGGCCTCGGCCCCACTGCTGCCCGGGTCGGAGGGCATTGCTTCCATTCCTGTGCCTTACTGGTTTCCTCTCTGTCATACATAGGGGCCTGGATTGTCACAGGGGGACTGCACACAGGCATAGGCCGGCATGTGGGTGTGGCTGTGAGGGACCACCAGATGGCCAGCACTGGGGGCAGCAAGGTGGTGGCCATGGGTGTGGCCCCCTGGGGTGTGGTCCGGAACAGAGATATGCTGATCAACCCTAAGGTGGGAATGGTGTTCAGAGAAGAGGCCCTGACCCGGAGTGCTGGTCTGAGGGAGGAGGCTGGGAAGGACTCCTGGGTCTAAGGGAGGAGGGCTGGGTCTGAGGGAGAAGATCAGGGTCCTCCCAGTCTGTCCCTTATGAAAGACTTCTCTGTCTGGCATTGTGCTCAGGGCTCATTCCCTGCAAGGTACAGATGGCGCGGCGACCCTGAGGACGGAGTTGAATTCCCCCTGGATTACAACTATTCTGCTTTCTTCTTGGTGGATGACGGCACATATGGGCGCCTGGGCGGTGAGAACCGCTTCCGCCTTCGCTTTGAGTCCTACGTAGCTCAGCAGAAGACTGGAGTGGGAGGTGAGTGGGCTTTGCGTTCAGGACTCAGCACACAGGACCCCACTGGCCAGGTGTGCTCAAGACTGGGCACATTTCCTGTTAAGAGGCTTGTCCATGCTGGGCATGGTGGCGCACACCTTTAATCCCAGCACTCGGGAGGCCGAGGTAGGCAGAGCTCGGTAAATTCAAGGCCAGTCTGGACTACACAGGGGTTGCATGAGCTAAAGAAAAAGACCCTTTCTCAATAAATAAAGGAATAAATAAATGTAATTAAATGAACAGAAAGAGGAGGGTGAGGAGATGGCTCAGTACTTAAGCGAGCTTGCTGCCTGGGACCTGACTTTGGGTGTCTCACAATTGCCTGTAGCTCTAGCTGCAGGGGATCCCCCGCCCTCTTCTGGCCTCTTTAAGCATGACTCTCACAGGTACATACACATAGAGACACATATATGTATACACATATACAAGTTTTTTTAAAAAATTGTTTTTTCCAGAAGTGGTGCACAACTTTAACTTCAGTACTCGGGAGGCTGAGGCAGGCGGATCTCTGAGTTCAAGGGCAGCCTGTATGTCAAAATGGCTGGGGCTACGCAGGGAAACCTTTTCTTGAAAAACAAAAAACAATGCAAAAAAATGGTTTTAATGAAAACAGAAAAGGCGGAAGATAGTCTTGTAATCTCCCTAGGTACAAAACTCACAAAGCAATAAATTGGAGGAATTGAACTCTGGATCTACTCATGCAACCAGATTTCAAAAACAGAATATTACAAGTCCCAGAACTGTCCAGTTCAGTCACCACAGAGGATCCCCTCTGTATCTGTGACACCTGGAAACTTCAGGCTCTTCATTCCTGTCCCTTGTGTCTGGATCAATGTAGCACAAGGCTCCCTTTATTCCAAATACCCAGGACCAGAAATGTTTCCAACTCTGGGTGCTTTTGGACTTTGGGATACATATATACATATATGTCTCTATATATTTACCTCTTGAGCATTCTTAAGCAGAAAAAAGAGTAAGAAATCAAAGGTGTTCCCCCAAATCCTCATTTAAGCATATGTGAACACTTGGAGAGCTTTCAGATAGGGCTGCTGTGAGTTAACATGTGACCTTGGAGCTCAGCTTTCCTTCATGACATTTATCATGAGATAAATGTCATCTTCGGTATGAAGTCAGCTTAACAATTTGAATCATAGAAGGGGCATAAAGAAAAAGTTGCTAGATGTAGTGGGGCACACACCTTTCATCTCAATGCTCGGGAGGCAGAGGCAGGCGGATCTCTGTGAGTTCAAGGCCATCCTGGTCTACAGAGTGAGTTCCAGGACAACCAGAGCTGTTACACAGATAAACCCTGTCTTGAAAAATCAAAATCAAAAAATAGATAAATAACAGAAACTGTTTAATTGGGGCTTGCTTACAATTTCAGAAATGTAGTCTACCACCATCATGGAGGGGAGCATGACCATATACAGACAGACATGGTGCTGGAGAAGAAACAGAGGTTCTACATTCAGATCCTCAGGCAGCAGGAAGAGAGAGTGATACTGGGCCTGGCTGGAGCATTTAAAACCTTTAGGTGCCCAGTGTCACTCTCTCTTCATGCTGCCTGAGTGACATTCTCTTATAGGGCCACAACTCCTAATCCTTCTCAAATAGTGCCACTCCCTGGTGACTAAGCACTCAAATATCTGAGCCTGGGGGGGGCATTCTTATTCAAAACAGCACAATGACTGTTACTTTGTGGCTGTTTTCTCTTTTATCAAGAATGTGCGATTGTGGAAACAGTAAATTTGGAGTTTAATCCCTGAAAGCCACGTGGTGCAGACTCAATTCCTGCAAGTTATCAGCTGACTCACAGACATACATGAAATAAGTTTAATTTAGCTGGATGCGGTGACTCACACTTATGCAGCTGAAGCAGGAGGAACATGAGATCGAGGCCAGTCTGGGCTAGAGTGGCGTCCTGTCCCCTAAAACCCAAACCAACAGCAACAAGAAAAGAAAACACACATTTAAATTTAGCTGCCTCCTTTTCTTGTGTTTCTTTAGTCTAGAGCTCCAGGATGAGTGGTGTGAAGCCTGGGCATCCGGCCCTGTGCAGTTTGTATTCTTATTTAGCTGAGGGCAGAATCAACACACATCGCCTTTTTTTTCACTGCCAGATTTTTTCAATATTTTTATGGTGCTGAGATTGTTCGTCTATTTATATTTCATTCCTTTTCTACCTGAACCTTCACCTCCCTGTGCTTTGAAGTGCTTAGCCAATTATATGGTTGACTCAGGAGCCAAGAGTCCAGGTCACAAGCTCTCCCCTCCCTTCTGAAGTTAGGCGGTACCACCTTTGACTTCTAGTGCTGAAATGTCATCCCCAGCACTCAAGAGGTGAATGCAAGAGGATCAGAAGTTCAGGGGCATCCTTGGTTCCATAATGAGTTTGAGGTCAGACTGGGATGTGTGAGACTTTGTCTTGAAAAATATTGGGGTGGGGGCTGGAGAGATGGCTCAGTGGTTAAGAGCACTGGCTGTTCTGGAGGTCCTGAGTTCAATTCCCACCAACCACATGGTGGTTCATAACCATCTACAATGGAATCTGATGCCCTCTTCTGGCATAAAGTCAACAGAACACTTATATTTATAAAATAAATAAGTAAATCTTTAAAAAAATGTCAGGTGGTGGTAGTACATGCCTTCGTAGCACTTGGGGCAGAGGCAGATAGATCTCTGTGAGTTTGAGGCCAGCCTGGTCTACAGAGCAAATTCTAGGACAGCCAGGACTACACAGAGAGACCCTGTCTCAAAAAACAAAAAAGAAAAAAAAATGGGCAGTGGGTAGGGATGCTGGGAGATGACTTGGCAGATAAGGGGCTTGCTGTGTAAGTACGAGGGCCTTAGAATTCATATCAAGTTGGCTGCAGCATTCACATCTGCAACCCCAGCTCACACCTGCAACCCCAGCTCACACCTGCAACCCCAGCTCACACCTGCAAACCCAGCTCACATCTGCAACCCAGCTCACATCAGCAATCCCAGCTCACACCTGCAAACCCAGCTCACACCTGCAAACCCAGCTCACACCTGCAATCCCAGCTCACACCTGCAAACCCAGCTCACACCTGCAACCCAGCTCACACCTGCAATCCCAGCTCACACCTGCAACCCCAGCTCTTCTATGGTGAGATGGGGCACAGAGACAGCTGGCTTGGTGTATGCAGTGTTGTATAACAAGAGACCCTGCTCCAAAACAAGGTGGAAGGTGAGGACCTGAGCTTGTCCTCTGACCTCCACACAAACACATGGCACATGTACACCTGTATACACCTACATGATCACATGCACGAACATGCAGACACACATACACACCATACAAAACACACATTTTAATAATAAACCCATAAAGTTTCCTCCTCACCTCAGAGTTCACAAAGAATAGTGATGTTCCCAGGCCAGTGAGGTGGTTCAGCAAGTAAAGGCACCTGCTGCCAAGTCTGAAGACCCGAGTTCTATCCCCAGTATCCACAAACTGAGAGGACAGACTCCCACAAATTGTCCTTGGGCCCCTCCCTCCAATGTTATATAAGTAAATGTAAGAAAAAGTTTAAATTTTTATTTAAAGAATAAAGAATTCATTTTTTATTTAAAGAATAAGAAGAGTGACAAATCTTCCCACTAGTATTGGCCACAAGGTTGGGACAAGGATAATGTCTGCCCTATGGACTCCTGGGAAATGTAGTTCTTTCCCACCCCCAGCAAAGATTGATAGAAGGTGACCAAGTTTCTCTTTCCCCTTTCTCTTAGGGACTGGAATTGACATCCCTGTGCTCCTTCTTCTCATCGATGGTGATGAGAAGATGTTGAAGGTATCTGGAGCTGCGTGCCTGTGTCTGAGGTGGGAGGACAGCTGAGGGCCAGGACTCCGTGGACCAGAATCTCGGGGATGTGGGGACCAGAGGGCTGGGCCCTGATTAGCTCTTTCCTTGCTCCTGAAGCGAATAGAGGATGCCACACAGGCTCAGCTCCCCTGCCTCTTGGTGGCTGGCTCTGGCGGTGCTGCAGACTGCCTGGTGGAGACCCTGGAAGACACTCTGGCCCCAGGGAGTGGGGGACTCAGGAGAGGCGAAGCCCGAGATCGGATTAGGCGTTATTTCCCTAAGGGAGACCCTGAGGTCCTGCAGGCCCAGGTATGGCATTGTGGAACCAAAGTGAGAAGAGCCGGGCACCCTGTCTGGCAGGGTGAAGGACAGGTGAGACCACAGGTCTTGGCTGGTAGCCTGAGTTCTGTGTTCTACAGGTAGAGAGGATCATGACCCGAAAAGAGCTGCTCACCATCTACTCGACCGAAGATGGTGCTGAGGAGTTTGAGACTATTGTTTTGAGGGCACTTGTGAAAGGTAGGATGGGCTTCCCACAGTCACCTCAGATGTTTGGTGAGCCTCTCTCCTCCTTCCTGCTATGAGTCTAAGGCCACACCCCCTGTGTGTTCCATATCTTTCCTGTTTCCTAGGTTCTTGATGCTGTTGGACAAATTTCCCTAGATACTTTCATTGTTTTCAACCTCACTTCCCTGTTGAATGCACTCATCCATATGTCCATTGATCTCTCCATCTTTCATCCAGCCTCCTACCATCGACCACTTACCCATCCATCATCTACCTACCCGTCCCCTATCCATCCACGTATCCACACATCCACTTACCCATCCATCATCTACCTATGTGCCCCATCCATCCACATATGCACACATCCACTTACCCATCCATCATCTACCTACCCGTCCCCATCCATCCACGCATCCACACATCCACTTACCCATCCATCATCTACCTACCCGTCCCCTATCCGTCCACATACACGCATCCACACATCCACTTCTCCATCCATCATCTACCTACCTGTCCCCTATCCGTCCACATATCCACATATCCACACATCCACTTAATCCATTTGTCTTTCATCCACTTATATATCTGTTTATTCATCCTTCTGCCTGCCCATCTGCCCATCTATACAGCCATTTAGCCATGCATTTCACTCATCCCCCTACCAACCCACTCACTTGTCCATCCATCCATTCGCCCATACACCCACTGATATATCTATCTAGCCACCTTTGTTTGTTTGTTTGTTTGTTTTCGAGACAGGGTTTCTCTGTGTAACAGATTTAATTGTCCTGTAACTATCTCTTGTAGATGAGGCTGGCCTCGAACTCACAGAGATCTGCCTATCTCTGCCTCCCGAGTGCTGGAAGTAAAGGCGTGCGCCACCACCAGCTCCTTTAATTATTAGCCACCCACCAGTCCTTTAGCTATTCGTGGGCACATCCATGTATCCCTCTTTCCATCCTTTTGAATCTCAGTGCTCTGTGAGACAAGCAAGCTGGTGGAAGAGGCTGCTGACTGGGTGGCCTCCAGAGGGAGGAAAACACCTTGCACTAGTCCCGCAGCTGGTGACTTTCTGTGGCTGAGGATTTAGGTCTGTGTGATGTAGTCTCTAGCATGGGGTATTTCTGAGTCCTGATAGCTTATTCATGGCAGAGAGTGCTGGAGTCAAGAGCAACAAGGGGTCCAGGCCCTACCAGCAGAGGAGTTGCAGGCCAGGACTTTACCCTAAGAAGCAGGGTTGGGAACACCAAGACCAGTCTGTGTTAGAGAGGCCCCCATGAGCAGGCAGGGCAGTCTGACTAGGAGATGAGACCAGGAGACTGCAGTGACATTGAGCATTGATATGGCACTTGAAATGTGCTGTGGCCAAGGGGAGGCATGGCACGGTGGCTCAGGGACTGGTGGGTGATGGAGCATAAGGGGTGGATCCTGGAGTTTTGGCTTGCTGAGCAAGTTGACCTTAAGAAAGGTGGTATGGAATAAGGTGAGCAGGAAGGGTAGGGGCAGGAAGCTCTTGAGATAAATGATGCCAAGTTAAGGTACAGGGAATTTTTTAAAGGGATATACACCTGCTGATCCACCAAACTCTCCATCCATCCATCCATCCATCCATCCACTCACCAATCCCTTCTTCCAACCTACTCATGCCATCTTCTCACACCAATCTCTTCATGCACCATGCACCCATTCCTTCACCCATCCATCCATAAATAAGCAAGAGCTCATCAACCATTTGTTTTCTTTTTCTTGATACTTTGGAGAAAGTACAAGCGATTATAGGATGGTAATAAGTCCCACTCTTGATATATTTTGTTTTTCGAAATGAAATGGGATGTTGTCTTTGGACCTCTGTTGGTCCTGCCATCAACCTTATGGAGAGCTGGACAAGCTGAAAATGGCTTACCACTTAGAACTTCTTCTTGTCATTGTTAACATTGTTGTCAAGAGGGTCAGAAACACCAAGAGGACATCCTCCTGACGTCCCCACACTTCCCCTGGGTGGACATCCACCTGACGTCCCCATGCTTCCCCTGGGTGGACATCTACCTGACGTCCCCCTTCCCCTGAGTGGACATCCGCCTGACGTCCCCACGTTTCCCCTGGGAGGACATCCACCTGATGTCGTGTGTCGTGTCTCCCCCCTCTCTTCCAGCATGTGGGAGCTCTGAGGCCTCAGCATACCTGGATGAGCTGCGTTTGGCTGTGGCCTGGAACCGTGTGGACATTGCCCAAAGTGAACTTTTCCGCGGGGACATCCAATGGCGGGTGAGGCGTCAGAACCCAGGGACTGAAGACCCCGCAGCAGGGTGCACTTTCCTTCCTGGCTGACTTCCTGGACATCTGTCCAGTCTTCCCTCACTTGCCTGTTCATCGCTGTACCTCTGTCCCTGACTTTCTCCTGTCTCCCTTTCTACCTATTCATCCATCATCCTTCGTTTATCCATCCACCCATCTATCCTCCCATCAGTGACGTATTTGCCCTCCCCAGCAGACCCGCTCCTTTCATCTGCCCATTGCCGCCCATCCGCTCACTTCCTCATCCTTCTCTCACTCTTGCCCTTCCTGCTTCACTGTGGCACTGTACCTCTGTCTGAGTTCGCCTGGCCGTCTGTATCGGCTCATCCTGTCCCATCCTCTCCCTCACACAGTCTTTCCACCTGGAGGCCTCTCTCGTGGACGCTCTGCTGAATGACCGGCCTGAGTTTGTGCGCTTGCTCATCTCCCATGGCCTTAGCCTGGGCCACTTCCTGACGCCCCCGCGCCTGGCCCAGCTGTACAGTGCAGTGTCCCCTAACTCACTCATCCGCAGTCTCCTGGACCAGGCTGCGCACAGTGGCAGCGGCAGAATCCCACCTATAAAAGATGGGGCCATCGAGTTCCACGTAGGGCAAGTTCTGAGGACGCTGTTGGGAGAAACGTGTGCGCCGAGGTACCCTGCCAGGAATACCCGAGACTCTCAGCTGGCCCAGGACTGCAGCGAGAGCGTAAGGACCATTGGCTGAGGGTGCATGGGGCAGGGCTTTGGAAAGAATGAGTAGTAAGATGGGGAAGGCTAGTGTCTGAGAGGGTACAGTAAGCCGAGGGGTGTGGCCAGGTTTAGCTTCTCTTTGCTTTCAGGCCCAACTACTTTTGAATTGCGCCTCGAGGCCGATGGATGCCAACTTTGAACAAGCCCCCTGGAGTGACCTGCTTATCTGGGCTTTGTTGCTGAACCGAGCCCAGATGGCCATTTATTTCTGGGAGAAGGTAAATGCTGATCCTCATCTGGAATCCTCACCTTGGCCTCTGGAGGCTGACTGACCTCTGACCTCACCCAAACTGCATGCCTCTTTTGTTGTTTGTTTTGAGGCAGGGTCACCCGAATAGCCCAGGCTAGCCTTATTAGCCAAGGCTGATCTTGAACATGTTCACTATGCCTGGTTCATGTGGTGTTGAGACTCAAACCCCAAGCATTGTGCCTACCAGGCAGGCAGCTCGCCAAGGGTACTGCCACCACCCTACTTTTGTCTTGTTGAGACAGAGTCTTCCGTGTAACCCAAGCTGGCCTGGACCTTGTGAGTCTCCTGCCTCAACCTCATGAATGCTACATGTGACATGCCCCAACTCTGAATTATTAAGAACAGCGATGAAGTTGTATACAACCATTGTCTACTCCCAGAACTCCTAGAATTGTAGAATTGTCTGTCTTCCCAGACTCAACTCAGTACCCAGGAAATTAGCACTCCCAGGGCTCCCAGCCACCACTCAGCTATTTTGTATCCTGGGTATGATGCTAGTGACCCTGCTCATGGCAACGTGCAGCGTCTATCTGAGTGAACCCTTGGCCTCTTTCTGTCTCTCCAGGGCTCCAACTCAGTGGCCTCTGCCCTGGGGGCATGTCTCCTTCTCCGAGTGATGGCTCGCCTAGAGTGGGAGGCTGAGGAGGCTGCGCGGCGGAAGGACCTGGCAGCCAAGTTTGAGAGCATGAGCGTGGGTGTGTTGGGGAGGGGTATTGTGGGCATGCAGGTACCCTCCACTCTCTCCTTCTGTGGGTGTGTTGGGGAGGGGTATTGTGGGCACGCAGGCACCCCTCCACTCTCTCCTTCTGTGGGTGTGTTGGGGAGGGATATTGTGGGCATGCACAGCACCCTCCACTCTCTCCTTCTGTGGGTGTGTTGGGGAGGGGTATTGTGGGCACGCACAGCACCCTCCACTCTCTCCTGTTCTCACCGGTTCCCTTGTCCCCAGACCTCTTTGGAGAATGTTACCACAACAGTGAGGAACGAGCGTTCCGCCTACTTCTTCGACGCTGTCCCCTGTGGGGAGAGGCCACCTGCCTTCAGCTTGCCATGCAGGCAGATGCCCGCTCATTCTTTGCCCAGGATGGGGTACAGGTGAGTGTGTGACTCAGACAACCCTGAGACCCACCCCTGGAATCCACTTGTCCCTAGAACCTTGGCTTGGCCAGGCGGTGGTGGCGCACGCCTTTAATCCCAGCACTCAGGAGGCAGAGG
>LOJH01024342.1:0-10923 GCA_001685095.1 Ellobius talpinus | reverse complement strand
ACACACACACACACACACACACACACACACACACACACACACACAGAGTGATGAGAGGTGAAATGTCTGAAAGGCAGTGTCCCTAGACAGAAGGATTCTGGGCTGCGACTGAGGTCCCCAGAACTCTCCTCATGTCTCTGTTGCCTCAGGCCCTGTCAGTCAGTTTTTCCTTTTGGTAAACTTGATGTACTTACTACACTTCTGTGGGCTGAATGGTGGCCTCAGATCCCTCACAGGGATCTCTGGGCCCTGTGAATGTTACCTTATTCAGAGTGTGGGTCTTTGCAATTGTCATTAAAGGGATCTTGAGATGACATCATCTTGAATCATCCCTTCAGGCCCTAAATGTCATCAAAAGTATCTTTATAGGAGAAAAGCTTTGGGAAATTTAACACACAGTGGAAAATGTGAGGCGATGCCAGGGGCAGACTCGGGAGCGATGCCAGCTGCTGAAGAGGTGTGTGTGGGGTTGGGACTCTCCTACAGTGCCCAGAAGCAGAGGCCTGCTAGCATCTTGATTTTAGACTTTTGGCTTGGAGAATTGTATAAGAATAAATTTGTTGTTTTAAGCTGTTGAGTCTGTGGTAATTTGTTATAGAACCACTGAAAATGAATATACCTTCCAATTATTTTTTTTTGCTGGTTTCTAGTGTTTGCAACCAAAGACTCATGGCTGTTACTGTTGCTCATAGATTTTGATTGTTTCATTAACTGTTTTCTTTTTATGTGTTGCTGGGGCCAGAACCCAGGATCTCATGCATGCTAGCAGAGTGCTCTCTCACTAAACTACAATCTCGGCCCTTGTTATTTTGAAACTAAGTTGCCCGGGATGGCCTAGAACTCACTCTGGAGCCCAGGCTGAACTTGAAATCTTCCTCGGCCTCCTTAGTTACTGGGATTATAGGCCTGGTGAGTGACACTTTCTGACGCTGTCGATTCCAGCTGGATTCTTGTCACGTGCAAGCTGTTCTGGCTGGTGCCACCGCAGACAAAGCCGTGAAGATGTGGACTTCACTCCGTTGTATTGATTGCCCACTCTCCCCAGTCACTCAGAGCAAATCCGGTCACCAGCTCCAGGCTAGCAGAGGCAGGTGCATGGCTGGGCACAGATCTATTTGTGTAACACTTTCTAGCAATCCACTGGAGCGGGAGAGAGCCACTGTATTGCTGCTAGGATGGCAAGCAACCTGCAGCAGACTTGAGCCAGACCGGTCTCCCCTCATCTGTCCCCACACCACATTTTGAGTTCGGTTTGAAGGATCAGAAAGTCTGGATCTGTGTTAAACCAGGTCAAAGGAGCGTGCTGGAAGCTCTCTCTCCAGTCTGTCCCTCGAGCTGGGCACAGCTGGACACAGATGTTAGGGAGGTGAATATACTGGAAAGAAGTTTAGCCTAGTTTAGCTCCCCAGGGGCTTTTTAGCTTAGCTTAGATTTGCTCCTGTCTCTGCCACAGTCCGGAGACTGGGAATCCATGTGCTGGGTGTTTGTTGTGTACTCTATTTGGAATACTCTTTCCTGGAACCTATTTTTGTCCAATTGCTATTTATCCTTACTAGAGCAGGTTAGACTGTCACTCACTCAGGAAAGCATTCTCTGAGGGTCTCAGGTGACAGACTCTGGGACAGGGCACATCCTCATGGTTTCCTGCCTAGTAAACTATCATGAAAGTTTGTGACTTATTTTTTTATCTATTTTTTTTTTAGTTTTTCTTTTTTCTTTTTTTAGTTTTTCAAAACAGGATTTCTCTATGTAGTTTTGGTGCCTGTCCTGAAACTAGCTCTTGTAGACCAGGCTTGCCTCGAACTCACAGAGATCCGCCTGCCTCTGCCTCACCACCACCCGGCCCTCTTGAACCTGGTAAGCAGTCGGGCGGAGGTCCAGCAGCCAAGGCAGATCTGGCAGGGGTCAGAAGAGGGTGGAACATGATGGCTTGTGTGGGAGGGACAGGGGAGGCGCTATGGGAAACGAGAGCTCATTCCTCTTCCAAAGGCATTGAAAAAAAAGTCTAAAATACACTAAGATTACCATTCACCTGAAGGAAACAGGTGTGTAGGCCACACAGGGAAGCCTTAGCTTAGAACTCTCCCAGTAACGATCATTGTTAAAAGTCCCCAAGCCAAAGCAGGGCTGGGGATGGACTGCCCTGTGCGCCTCCTTTTCAGTGTTGGTCACACCCTTTCAAGAGCAGGGCCTATTTCCTCTTTCCTCCCAGTGCCTGGTGTCCGGTAGGCTGTAGCAATTGCTCAGTCTAGGCAATATGCACTAAGCCACCCGGCTCCAATCATGGGGATGAGCCAGACGATGTCTTCTACCATGGGGCTCAGTGTGATGGAAGAAATGGGAACTCAAGGAGACCCTGATGATAGAGAAATATGAGCTTAGCTGCACCGTGTTAAAACGTGGGGACTGGACGGACCCCTTCACAACTTGTTCAGCCAAAGGGACAAGAGATTTCTCTGGGGAGTATAAAAGATGTACCTCTATCTAGGATGACAGGACCAGGACTGGCCAAGAAGGACAAGAATCTCAAGCATTTGCCTGTGTGCTACCTTGAGAATAGGACTAGAGTTCTGTGCGATGGACAGAAGGAACTTTCAAGGGTGGAATGGGAGCTGTGATGGTCAGGTTATATTGCTGTGATAAAGATCATGACCAAAGCAACTTGGAGAGGAGAAGGTTTATTTGGCTTACGTATCCCCAGTTCATGATGGTCCTTTGAAGAAGGCAAGGCAGGAATCTGGGGGCAGGAGCTGAAGCAAAGACCATAAGGAATACTGCTTACTGACTTGCTCTCATGCCTTGTTCAGTTTGCTTATACACCCAGGACCACCTGCCTAGGAATGGTACCGCCCACAGGAGGCTGGGCCCTCCCTTATCAGTCATTATTCAAGATCCTGTCCCACAGGCTTGCCTACAGGTGTTTTCTCAGCTGAGCTTCTGCTTCCCAGATAACTTTAGCTGGAGTCAAGTTGACAAAACCCAAGCAGGACAGGAGCGCGTGCACAGCAGCCCTCTGCCACCAGCAGTTCAAAGCTGAGCTGATTGTAAGTCCGTGTGACCGATGGGTTAGGATCTAGTTCTGGGCACAGGGGTTGGCCTCCTTTCCCATAGCAGGTGTAGATCTAGGTCTAGGTCCCAGAAGGCTCTGTTCAGGTTTTCTCTCTAAGTCAGCCCTAGGAAGCAGAGCTGAAGATGGTTGTGCTATTGATCCTACAGACTGCCTAAGGACTCGGCCCCAGCTCCTTCCTGAGACTTAGCGTCAAAAGCTTCTTCACAGCAGTCCTGTGACATCTGGGTGAGCTTCAGTTGTCTGCCATCACAGGGCTAAATGGTCTTGTATGAGACCATCCTCTTCTTCCTCCTGGTGCACACTGGCTTCAAAGGAGGTTGATATGTGGGCTTGTGGAATATAGGGTAGTACTATCCTGCCCTGGGCTTTTCTAGAAAGATCTGTAGCCCCCAGCTCCCTTACTCAGGTAGATGACTCTCATGCAGAACTTAAGCAGGGGACGACTCTGCTCTATGTCAGTTGATGCTGAGGCTGTGGGGGAGGGAATGTGGGACCCTGGTTTTAATAACTCTGAGGTTTTGCAGGCTCACTGGGGGCCTGGGTCTCCAGGTCTGTAGACCTCCCCTCCTGAGAAGTCTCTTGGGATGTTTCCAGAGACATCTCTGACACCCCATCCACGCTGCTCAGCAAGTCCTCAAACGCCCGCTGCCCGCTGCTCCGCACTGCTGCCTCTAGTGCCTTCTGGCGCCGGTAGAAGTGGGAAAACTTGTTGAAGATGATGGTGATGGGGAGCGCCACCACCAAGATGCCCCCCAGGATGCAGCCTGAAGCCGCCAGCTTGCCAGCCACAGTCTCCGGCACCACATCCCCATAGCCCACGGTGGTCATGCTCACAGTGCCCCACCACCAGCAGGCGGGGATTGTGTCAAAGCCTTCATTTTCTTCTTCAGCGGTGTAGGCCACACCAGAGAACACTGACACACCCACGGCCAGGTACAGCAGTAAGATGCCCACTTCACGGTAGCTGTGCTGAAAGACAATGTATGAACCCAAGTCAGAACCAGGAGAACCACAGTTTATATTTCATAATGCAAAGAATTGGTTTCATGTATGTTTGAATGGCTCTATAACGTTTCTGACAGGAACAAAAATATTGTCTGCCCCGCAAGGAAACTGAGAGGGCACGGGTTTCCCAGGCCATCTAAGAATACACTTGTTTATGGGTGCCTGGTTCTCAAACAAAGCAGTTCTGCTTGCCCTGCCCACCAGGGACAGTTGGAAATACTTGGAGACCTTTTTGGTTGTCATAGCGGGGACAGGCTGGTATGCATCCATACAGGCCACGGATAAGGCTTACTATCTCACAGAATGTAAGAGTGAAGAATTGCTTGTCCTGAAATGTCACCAATGCTGAGAATCCCCTAACTTCAGTAGGGTCTCTCAAACTGTAACATAGAGAAGAATTATGTAGGGGATTTGTTTAAAAGACAGAACTCAATTAAGTAGGTCTGGGGTAGAGCCAGAGATTCTGCCTTCCTGGCAAGCTTCTGGGTGTCAAGGAAGCTGCAGATAGTCTGGGACCTCACTTTAGCTCACTTTAGCAGTAAGCCCCTCCCCCACACCATGCTGTTATGCCTGTGTCTTGACTCTTACAGCTCTGGTTATTCATCTTCTCCCTCCTTGTCGACAAAGCTAGGAGCCTCTGATTCTCTGCAAACTAGGAAGGTTTGGGGAGTATATGGCTCTTCCCTTGGGCGATTTTGAATTAAAGGGGTCTGGCTAGCATCCTTCCCTGTACCTGCTTGGTATCCAAGGGTTCTCCCCAAGTCACATGTAGTGGCTAGTATCCTAGTTGCCCTGCATTAGGATATGCAAGATGCTGTATCATCAAGGTTGGGAGGGACTTTCGAGCCCCTTTCTGGGGATCCTTCACAGGGCTGCCTAGGGCATGGGAGAGCACAAAAGGCTGGAGCTGGGTATAGCTGGCTTGTTCTCTGGGGTTTGCCGCTTATTAAAGAGACTCCCACAAGTCCCGAAGCCTCTTAGAACCTTAGTTTCCACATCTGTAGTGGCACAAAGCTTCTCAGTGCCCTTGGAACAAAAAAGAATAAAAAACAAGGGTCCAGAGTTCGTGTCCCTCAGTACCTCAACCACCACATCTCTTCCCGCTGTGCCTCCTCTGCTGACATTCACTCTGTTCCCTTATCAGACTGTGGTACAAATTGATCATGTTGCCTCCTTCCCTGAACCATGCTAATTTCACCCTCTGGGCAGGGCCAGTAGCCAATAAACTGCAACCAGGCTAATAAAACATCCTAGCCACCCCAGGATCTTCATTTACGGGAAGAAAATAAATTATAGCATCTTCCTGAGGAAGTTGTCCTAAGGACTAATCAATAATGAAAGTGAAGTTGGCATGGAACACTCATTCTGTGCACAGTAAGTGTTAGCACTTAGGCTATTCCTAGGCTAGGAGTGACCCAAGACTACCTGACTACCTGTGCCTTCCAATGATGCTAGAAGAAAGGGACCAGGAGAGAAGCCAGTTAGCATCCTGCTTTGCATATTTCCGTGTGTTATGTTTTATTTGGTATTTGACAGGCACATCCAAAGCCCTTTCCTCTCTTCCCTCCTCCCTCCCCCTCTCTTTCTTTCTTTCTGTCTGCCTTGTTTCCTTCTTTATGGTGGACAATAGTGGCTCACTTTAATCTTTAAAAGATTTATTTAAAATCTTGTGCATGTTTGTGTGCATATGCATGTGTGTCTGGGTGTCCACAGAAGTGCTGAAGTCCACTGGAACTGCATTCAGAAGTGACTGTCTGATGTGGGTGCTGAAAACCAAACTTGGGTCCTCTTCAAGGGCAATACCCACTCTTTAGTGATCTCTCAGTCCCGTAGTTCACTCCATTTCATTTTCTATACTTAATTTTACATATTCATTTTTCTTTATTCTTCTGGGGGAAATACAGGTGGCACCAAGCCCTTTTAAATTTTTTTGAGATTTATTTTTAGTTACATGTAGGGGTGTTTTGCTTGCATGTGTATTTGTGCACCACATGTGTGCAGTGCCCGTGGAAGCCAGAAGAGAGCATCAGATGCCCTGGAACTGAAGTTGCAGACTGTTGTGAGCTGGGAACCAAACCTAGATCCTTTGGAAGAGCGGTTAGTGTCTCTTAACCGAATTATCATTCCAGGTCCGGTAAGCCCTTCTTTACAAAGTTACGGGGCTAGATCAGGGTGAATATGAATGTATGTCTGGCCTCTAACCTTATGCCTGGCTCAATAGGGAGCATCTTAGTCCATGGGCACCTGTATGTGGTAAGGCGACACACGCAGCAGTTAATCCCTCTCTATCTCTTCCCTCTGTCCCAATCCTGCCTCAGCCATCCTACCTTGAGCGTGGCCCCCAGCGAGCGCAGCCCAGTGGAGTGGCGTGCCAGCTTGAGCACACGAAAGATGCGCATGAGGCGGAACACTTGCACCACCTTGCTCAGGTCTCCAAGCCCCTCTCCGCTGCTGGCTCCACGCCGGTCACCAAGCGCCACGCCAGCCAGCAGTGTGAGATAGAAGGGCAGCACCGACACAATGTCGATGAGATTGAGTGGGTGGCAGAAGAAGTTGCGCGTGCTAGGAGCCAGCAGCAGGCGCGATGAGACCTCGAAGCTGAACCAGGCGATGCAGAAGTACTCCAGGCGGCGCAACACTGGGTCATCTCGCACATCCTCTACACTGCGCCCCGCAGCCACTGCAGCCACCGCAGCCGCTGCCTCCCGGGCTTGGTACTCTGGCAAGCTGTGGATGCACATGGCAGCGATGGAGGCGAGCACCACGCCGATGGACACACAGCTGAAGAGCTTGCTGGGCAGCGAGTAGCCGGGGTTCTCCATGGTGAGCCAGAGGCGGCGACGCAGGCGGCCGCAGCGTGCTGCACCGTAGCTGGCCAACTCCCGCTGCACGTCGGAGATCTCGTCGGGGCATGGGTCCACGCTGCTTGGCGCGTCACTGTCCTCATCCCAGGCTCGAGGCCGTGTTACGCGCCGCTCCAGGTAGCGCGCGCGGCAGCACGTGGCCAGTGTGTTCTCGCCCAGACCCCAGTAGTCGGCCTCCTGGCCGAAGGCGAAGACGCACAGCTCGTCCAGCACGTGCAGGTGGCCGGTGCGGTAGAAGTGCAGGAGGCCGAGGAAGAAGCCCGGGTGCCGATCGAAGTAGAACTCGCGCGCTGCTGCATCGTAATCGTCGCAGAGGCGCCGCGCCTGCTCCTCGGATGCCGCCGCCTGTAGGCGGCCCAGCCTTGTGCCCGGGAAGCGTGCTAGGGCACGCGCACTCAGAAGCCGCCTCACTCCGCCCACGTTCACGCGCAGCGCCTCATCTCTTGTCCTCCAGGGGACCCGGGAGCCCAGCCCTGGGGACTCGCTCACCATGGCGTAGTTCTGCTGCCCTGTGGGTTAAAATGCTCTGCTCCATCTCCAGACAGGGTGCTGGAGACTGTGTGAAGTGCCAGGCATGCAGTAGACGCTCAGATAGCGAAAGACCCCTTGACTCAAGTCAGGCCTGGGTCTGAATATCCTTCAACCACAGACTTGATGACTTTGACTAAATCACCCATCCTCCCTGTGCCCAATTCAATTCTTCCAGGGCATAACAAATGGGGAGGCCTGCCTTAAAGGGCTTTAGAAGCGACGGGATGGTGGCATCGACAAGGTGCTCGTGTAGGACACCTCTCCTTTATTCCTGGACAAGCTTGGGTTTAGGAAGCCAGATGTCTATAGTGGCTCTTCGGAACCTCGGTGTACTCCTCCATGGATGGGGCTAGCTGAGGCTTACTACCTAGTATTATGAAGAAAGCCAGTCTCGATTCTCTGAGTGTATTCCCTGAACTAAAAGAATCTTTATCACAGGGATAAGTCAAGGATGCAGCCTGTCTGTCCTGATTTTGATCCTGAGAGCCTCTGGGGTAGGAGCCTGAACTCTATGTTTTTATATTGTTTTATTTGTTTATCTATTTATGTGGAGACAGGATCTCACCATGCAGCCATGGAGCCCACTCAGGCTGATAGCAAACTTTTGATCCTTGTGCCCCAGTCTCCTGAGGGTTGAGATTCCAGACACGTACCAGTGCACCTGGCCAGTCTGTTTGTAAGAAGCCTGGAGGGTGATTCTAATACGTGTGAAGTTGAGAGTTACTGGGATAGACTATATGTAATGCTATGCCTGCGGTGTCCTTCAGACCCGACCTTAAACCTTGGTTCTGTGACTCCTTAGCACTCACACATTTCCTCTTGGGAAATTCTTCCCCAGCAGGCATCAGAATAGCCACTTGAAAGTATGAAGAAAATGATTGTGTGCCCTAACATCGTCTTCAGGCTCACAGAGGAGTTTGTTAAATTATCCACCTGTGTCACTGTCTTCTGGAGTCAGGCAAACCAGAATTTAACTCTATCCTTAATGGACCTGGCCCTTGACTACAATGTTTCTTCTCTAGATCTTAGTTTCCTGCAGAACACACAAAGCAGACAAGAGCACACATTCCAGTGTTAGCCAGGGGGTCCCGATGGTTTATGGAAATGTTGGCTTCACTTGGTACTCCAGAAATGCTAGATTCTTCCACTGTCTACTGATCCGTGATCCTCCTGGATCTGAGGGCTGCTGCTGGCTCATCCCTGCTCCATGAAACTGTGTAATCTCATCTGTACCGGGAAAGTCAGTAATGCCTTCTAGGAGATGAGATGTCAGGTATGCCAAGGCCTGGAGCCGAGATGCCCTTCACTAACGCTGGACTTGGCATTAGGGGGTTAGTATTCCATCCTTAGCTTGGCTGTTCTGCTCTGGTCATGGCACTGTGGATGAACTCTTGTGAGAGAATACACGCAAAGTCCCTTAGCGTTCAGTAAACTTCAAAATCATGTCCCTTCTTTTCATCATATCTGGGTTCAGATTTGGAACTTGCCACTTCCTAGCTGTTGACCTGAGTGGATCCATTGCCCTCTCTGAGCTTTTGGTTTGTTTCCTCCTCTGTAGTCCAGACTACAGTGGAGAACCTGATGTTTAGGGTCGTGCAGCCCCCGCCCCATAATTGGTGCATCACTGGCATCCTCTACCAGTTTTGGTGTCAAAACATACTGGATTTTATTCCACTTCTGTCACACATTAGAAGGATGATAGAAGGGGATTTATCTGGCATTCACTCCCCTGCTGTATGAATTCGGATAATTAATTCAACAAACATTTCTCTCAGTCAGAGACTCTCAGACTCTCAGACTCTCAGTCAGAGAGACTGAGTGCTTGTTTAAGATCACTCAGACTGTCTGTGGGCCTCTCATGACTGGTTTAGCACTCTTGATACTTTTTGTGAGCAACCCTGCATGCTGGCCACGTCCCTGCTCTCCTTACACAAAATGCACTCGGTTTTATCCTGACACCACCCGGGTTTTCTAAATCCCATTTTACAGAATGTGCAAGCAAGACCATCCCGGTACCGTTGCCCCTCCTTGCAGGTCTCCTAGAAGGGACTATAGCACCTGGAATCCTCAGGCCATCCCCGCCTCCCATTACCCAGCCACGCCCCTCCTCAAGGGAGGCTCCTTACCCGTCCTGGCCTCCAGGGAGTCCAACGCTCCTGTCCCCAAATGCGCCGTTGGGGCTGTTTTGTGCCCCGGAGGCCCCGCTGCGCCTCTCTACTGCGGAGGCCCCGCGGCCCCCTCCTTTCCTGTGTTCCCGTCCCCCGCGGCTGAGGCCGCATCGATCGCTGCCGGGGGAGGGAGGGAGGCCGCGGGCGGCCGGAGGCGGTGGTTTCTATTCTTGCCTGGGATGGATGGGGGCCTAACAGTTGGGAGCATCCTTCAAAGTCAGAGCCAGGAGGGATGGGACGGTTAGGGAATGGGGACGCCCTTGGAGAAAGGTTTTAAACGCTGGTCCAGAAATGGCAGAGATCACGATTTGCTTAATTTAGTGATTAGTAAGTGCCAGGCATCGATCGTTTCAAGTGACTTAGCCCAGACATTTTTGACACAAATGTGGCAGAGACAAGCTCTTAAGCTTCTGAATTTATAGATGACCCCAGGTACTTGCTCAGACTGTGGAGGTCTGAGTTGGGGAGGGTGCTTCATCTCCTTGGAGCCTCAGCTGTGCCTCTGTAGGCTCTAGTGTATTCTTCTCTCCAAGTGAGTTGTGAAACCAGTCAGTCCTGGTCCTTCTGTCCAGGAGGCTCAGAACTCCCACTCACCGAGAGAATCCTGATTACTTCCTTCCTGGAGGGCTGGGGATGAGGAGGGAGAGGAGGTTTCAGCAGTGCTGAACACTTAGTAACCTCCATCCTCCAACATTTCTTGGGTGGCCGCTGTGTGTGCTCCTTCATTCAAAACAATAGTCATCGATATTGACTGAGCACCTCCCTTGGGCCAGCGCAGGCCCCATCCCATCAGTCAGTACATGAATGCTGGCTGGGTGAGAAGTTATTCCTCACCTGGGGGTGTAAGGCTTGAGAAGCACGGGTCTCTAGGTCACGTGGCTGAAGCTCACACCAAGTGAACAACAGATACCAAGTGAGCCACCTCTGCCATTTACAAGTTCTGGACTGGAAATGTGGTTCAGGTGGTAGAGTCCTTGCCTGTTGAGCATGAAACCCTTGGGGTTGATGCCCAGGACTGTGCAAACCAGGCCCTGTGGCTTATAGCTGTAATCCAAGCAGTCAGGACGCCAAGGTGGGAGGATTGGAAGTTCAAGGTCATCCTTGCTTGGATAGTGAATTCCAGACCAGCTGGGACACCTAAGATATTATTTCTGTTTGTTTGTTTTGTTTCTGATAGCAGCATTAAAATAAAAAAAGAGTGCTGGAAAGGTGGCTCAACAGTTAAGAACAGTGGCTGCTGTAATGGTTGTTCTGTCTCTTTAAGAGACAAGCCACGCCCACTCCC
>LOJH01024341.1:3466-24568 GCA_001685095.1 Ellobius talpinus | reverse complement strand
ATTCAGATTTATTTATTTTATTTTATGTCTTTGAGTATTTTGCCTGAATGTGTGGGTACCATATAGAGGAGCCAAATATTACTGAGGCGAGTTTGTTTTGAACATGTAAAGGTTTGGGGAAGGAGATGCCAGCAAACATAAAGGCATAAACAGAGGTGACACCAAGAGAGCCGACGTAACATGAGGCTGTCTGGAGAGTTTAAGCTTTAGTCTGAGAGTTGGGAAAAGCCACTGAAACGATTGAGAAATCCATTATCATGTTTGTATTTTGGAATGACATATAGGGTAAAAGTGTGAGCAGCCCACAAGGGAGGGCAAACTGGACGCTGGGATTTGATCCAGATAAGGCTTAGCATCGATAAGGAAGGGAAGCATAGCTGGCAAACCTGCACTTGAGCCTCCCTGCCATGAGTCACGGGGTGAAACATAAGGTCGAGGGGACACCTGTGAGGAGGAGGGAGGGGGCAGAGCTGTTTGGGACAGCTGCCAGCTTCAGGTCAGAACAACTTTTCCAATCCCAGCTCTCAGAGAAACCAGGTTCTGGAGACTTGTATGGTACAGAGTGTGCTTACTACTCTCCTGGATACCACGAAGGGTTGTGGATATGTGCCATGTTTGGATCAGGAAAATATTGACAAGGTTTTCCCTTTGCAAGGCAGGTAGATAGCAGCCACACTCTGGAATGGACACAGGAGCATACTTTAGAAAAGGTAGTGAGGGCAGCTTGAATACTATGAAGTTTTGAGTGAGAAATGAGCTGTGAGCTAGGAAAGAGAAAAGATGACATCAGAGGTATAAAGGGGGCTGTTAGAAGAAAGGATAAACCAAGGGAAGTGCATAACAGAGCTTCGTTATCTAAAACTTACCTTAAAGCTGCAGGTGAAGAGGGACAACTAGGTCAAGGGTCAGAGGAGAGATGGACATAAGAAGACAGGAGGTTGCAATGAATTCTCACTACCTGGTGCACGGTGCTGAAAAGGTCTAAGCAATTTCAAGGAAAAGAGTTGGTGAGGTCAGGATTGGGAAGAAGGCTGAGCAAGGCTGAGCGAGCACAAGCACTTGCTGCACAAGTCGGAGGACTGAGCCCAAATCCACAGCACCCAGGGGAAAGACTGAGTGTAGCCACATATACTTGTAGCCCCTGTTATGTTGCGGGGTGGAGACAGGAGGATCCCTGGGACCTGCTTGGCTGGAACTGGAGTCCAGCTTCAGTGAGAAACCCCATCTCAAAGTCATACCGAAAGATGAGAGTGCTGAGACAGGACACCTGATGTCCCCTTCTGGTCTCTATGGACTCACCCGTACACATGCCATACACATTCACACGGAGGAGGGGGTCAATACCGGCAACCGCAACAAAGGCGAAATCGGAAATGGAATATGGAAACAGAAGTTTATTTCTCCCAATTCTGGATGTTGGGAAATCTAAAGTCAGGCACCCACAGATTCAGCATCTGCTGACGGCCCCACCTCCTCTCCAAAGTGTTGTATTTGCACTCTGTGTCCCCAAATGATAGAAGAGACAAAGGGGCAACATAGCAATGAGTTGTGTGTCCTGCAGAAGAAGGGGAGAGAAGCCAAAGGCGTTAGCTGGCCGCCTCCAGCCCTTCTGCAAGCATGAAGCTATCCATCATGGTGAAGCCATCACACAGTTGATTTGGCAAAGGCCCTACCTTTTTATTTAAAAAAAAGATTTATTTTTGTTTTTGGCATTGAGTGTTTGCCCACATGTATATAATGCACACCACATATATGCAATGACTTTGAGAGCCAGAAGAGGGCATCAGATTCCCTGGAACGGGAGTTCCTGGTGGTTGCGACCCACCATACAAGTGCCAGAAAGCCAAACAGGAGTCTCTGTAAGAAGCAATTGTTCTGAAAGCCCGACTTTTTAATACCCCAAGAGTCGGGTTAAGTCTCCATGTGTGGAGGGGACAGATTCAAATGATAGCAGCGCTCTTCTGTCCCCTCCTGGGGCAGTCACAGTCATTCAGGGGTTAGATGGGGTAAGCGGGAGTCAATTACCCATGGAGCGGCAGAAGTCATTTCTCAAAGTGAAGTCTCTGATAGGGGGACTTACCATGATGGATTATGACGGACCCTTCACTCATCAGAGCCAAGGCCAGGCCTTCTACAAGCTGACTGCTTCAAAGTGGTCAATAGATCCTATAGCCAATAAACAAGTTCTGTGGAGCCCACCATTAAAACACAATCCCTCATTTTTTTTCTCAGGGATGTGAATTTAATCTGTTCTCATTTATTACAGCTGCTTCCTGGGACTTGGAAATGATTTCTAAATGTTCACATCATTTTTAGACTCGTGATCCATTCCACTCAACACGCCTCTCCACAGATTGAATCACTCGCTAAATTAGAAAAAGATCGATAAATAGCAGCAGAAACTATGGGGAGATCATTTAACTTTTTTTTAATTAACAAACCCAATAAATCTGAGCAAATTTTCCTTAAATAAATCAGCTGGAGATTTAAAAAAGTGTTTTGGGGCAATTTACAAGGTTAAATCTAAAAATAAAATTTTTACTTTCATTTGTGGCTGGCATTAACATGACAAAAGCCTCAGGGAAGTTTGCCTGGTGCAGGACTTGTGTCTCCTCCCATTTGTTTCGCTGAATACAAGGAAAAGAAGCAATTTGAAACAGAGAGAGTGAAGCTAGAAATACAGCCCTCTATAGGGTAAAGGTCCCAGGGCACAGATCATAATTCTGATTTTAATGCAATGTGGTTTTTGGTTTTTCTGGAAACATTTCCTTTGGAAAGCGACCTGGATCCTGTCGCTGCGAGACTGATTTGGTTTGGTTTCAGCTAGACAAAGGGTGACAGTGCTCTGGTGACCACCCCCGAGCAGAATTTTCCCTTTGGTAAGCTTTGCTGTTTGTGAACAGTAATTAATTGGCTAATTAGAATTTCAAAGGGCAGTGGAAACCGGGGTGACCATAGGGGTTTGACAGGAGAGTCTGTTGTGAGTCTTTGGAAGTCACTGAGGCTTGTCTCCCAAGGCTCTCCAAACCTGTCACTTCACATTCCCCGGGATAGCCATTTTTGGTGTTTGTGTAGATGATGTTAGTGTACGTGTGTGTGTGTGTGGTGTGTGTGTGTGTGTGTATGTGTAGTAGTAGTAGATGTCCATGCACGTTTGTGCTCATCCATGTGGAGACCCGATGTCAGCTCCAGGAACTGCCCACCTGGTGTTTTTGAGACCGTGTCCCTGGTTGGTATTTGGGGCTCACCATATGCTTGCCTGGCTGTCCCGCAAACCCCAAGGATCTTCCCGTCTCTACCTCCCTGGGGCTGGAAAACAAGTACACGCCACCACACCCAACGTTCGTGTGGACGGGGAGGATGAAATGAAGTCATGGTGCATACTCAGCAAGCCCGTCGCCACCGGCAGAGCCATCTCACCCCCACGCTATTTATTGTGCTTTTTCTCTTTCCCTGGACCCCTTTCACTCCCTTTCCCCTTGCCATAAAACGAAACTGAAACATATTCATCTTTGCCTTTATAAAGCTGGTTTTCCTTCTTGAATTCAAAATCACTCTGAGCTCTTTTTCCTCTTCCTAAGCCAAGCTCTCTCTTGGTAGAGAGGGAACACCTCGATTTTCATTTTCTCTCCTGCACCAGTAGGCCACAGCAGCGAACGGACTCCTCAGCAGAGAACACTTTAGTTCTTTAATAGTCATGAATTTGTACAGATCAGTCAACAGTCAGGATTTTTTTTTCCAGATAGAATAAGTATCCCTTAGCTTGGCAGCCTAGCAACAGAAAGATACTTTGCAAAACAGTCCCTCTTGCTTTAATTAAAAGGAAGAACCAGGTGTTCCTGCGGTAGAGCACATGCCACCCTGAAACCTGGTAAGGCTCTTCCCTCCAGGCTTGGAGGGGAAAATAGGGCCTCACACTTGGGAAGGGATGCCTCCTTCACTCAACTTACCCTTAGAACTGCCTATTCCTTAAAGCAGGAAGTACGGCGCCTTCCATCTCTGGCTCCATGCGAGATGTCCAGCTTCCTGGAGAAGCTGCACCTGGTTTGTCCAGTTCATGCTTACCACCACCAGGGTGGTGACAATACACAAGATGAGGCAGCGTCCTCCAAAATAGAGAAACTGTAATAAATAGAAAACTCCTTTGCCTCCATTACTTTCTGACTGTGACTACTGCAAGCAAAGGGTTTGGTTTCTAGTTCTTTCCCCCAGCCCCCATCATGCTTCTTCTTTGGTAACCTTCAGTCCCTTCTCAGATCTGTGTAGGAAGCCATTCCTGGTATCAGCAGCTTCCCTTGCAGAGAGACCTGAGGCCCGGGCTTCAGTTGGAGTTTTCCATTCCAACTTTGCCTCATTTGCACTTAACTGACCTCTTGGCTTTCATTTCCTTATCTATCTAATGAGGATAATAACGGCTCTCAGGCAAGCTGATCTTCAGATGAAAGGTAACCAGATCTTTTTAAATACTATCCTCACCCCCAAATAGCATGGTCCTTCTGGGTGTGGCTGACACAAGAAGAGGATGATCTTGAGAACCACTCCAAAAGAGACCAGAGAACTGAATGTTTTTGAGGGGCAGAGTCTATGCTCAGGGCCATAGACTCCAGGGACACGGGTGTACTCGGTGGCAGGGTGCTTGCCTAGCTTGTACGATGCCCAGGGTTCAAATCCTCACTTTCAAAAGATTAAAATAAAAAATCATTACAGAGCCTAGTTGGATAGATGGAGATGTCAGTTTTGCTTCTGATTGGCTGGGTAGACCTTGTCTCTCACTTTTCCCAGTTGTGATTGGTGGGCGCTGTGTTGATCCCCTCAGAAGACAATAATTAGGAGTATACACGTTATACATTGTACTAGGTTCTTGAGAAAAATACTTTAATTTCGAAGTGTTGTGTAAATTTAAGATTTCACATTTCTAACTGCATCTGAAAAGGTGCAGTTGTGACTGTCATACACACAGCTGTCATCTTTGACATGGTCAGGTTGTCACTCACGCAAGAGAAAGTCAGAACCAGGTTTCAGCTGGACCAGGAAGAAGCAGCCAGTGGATATGGCAATGTCTCCACTGACAATCTTTAAACTGTCTCTTCTCTATTTCAGAAACCTGTTTCTTCGTGTCACAAATTTTAAATTTGATACATAGAATTATACCATATCCTTTAATATGTATAATTTCATTACTCTGTTGGCAAGGAGGTTGCAAATATGAAATGAGATGAAGATAGAATGTAATTGTAAAAGATATCTCTTTATTAAAATTTAAAAGTGGGGAAGATGGCGCAGCAGTTAGGAACTCACAGTGCACTTGCCAAGGATGAGTTCAATACCCAGTATTTGTGGCAGGCAGCTACGTAACTGTATGTTATATAAACAGCTCCAGAGGATCCAATACCCTCTTCTAGCATCCCTGGGTACCCACACACATTAAATCATTAAAAATAAAAGAATACTTTAGAAGATAAACTAAGGGTAGACTTTATCTGCTTTATTGACTAAAACATAACAGAATCCGGAGGAAGTGACATGAATTTTGATGTGTGGATTTATCACATTTATTCCTCAAATTTTTGGATCCATGCAACACTCTAGTTACAAGCAGAAAAATAAACTACAATAACCCTGTATTGTTTGTCTGGAATGTAGTCATCCATCTCTATAATCTGCTTCACTAGACTGACACCAAGATCTTATAGAATTATGCATAAGATAAATATAAAACACATTTCGTGTTTAAAGGTACCTTGATTAGTCAGTAAAAGGTAAGTCTCCAAACCACCATTTCTTGGGTTTTTTTAATCTTTTTTTGACTCTCTCCAAAAGTTTTTCCAACACCTGCACAATGTACTATAGGGAGATTTGAGGTGGAAAATGGGTATGCTTTTTTTTAGCAATCATAGAGAAAATGTTGCTAAAATGTTTCCTAAATAATTATAAACCAAGCTTTCTCCCCTATCTCGGTTGATCATTTTAAGAAAAAAACAGTCAGAGACTGACGCCTTCAAAGGGCCGAGCATGTATCTGGGTAGCTATGACGGCTAGAATCTCAAATGGACGGCACACTCTCCTGTTTTATAAATACGTGAACCTGGTCTTATAGCACTGTCTTCAAGGTTGTGGAGGCCTTAGGAGGTGGGGCCTGGCTGGTGGACTGAGGTCACTAGGGGCGGGCCTTCCTTTGAAGGTATCATCTAGCTCTGGTTCTGATTGGTCATGATGTAAACAAACGGCTGTCACACATTCCCATAGAATGCAGCCGTTCCCATCATGACCTCTCCACCAGGACAGATTGAAATTCTTCTGAAACTGTGAGCCGCCATGAGTTGTTCCTAAACTGTGTTTTGTCACCAATGCAGTAACCCGGAGTAGCGCCACAGGTCCCTTCATCCACCCCAATATAAGGGGAAGGTCGTGTTTCGCTCCCCACAAAGATCACAACAGTTTGGTTCTCATTTGCAGTGGAGAACTGGGGGAGATGAAGGGCCCAGCAATTGCAGTGTTTGCCACATGAGCCTCCGGACCTGAGTATGAGCTCTACAGCCCGCGTTTTAGTTGGGGAAAGCAAGCAGGAATCAATACTGGGGCCACCTGTTACAAGGCAAGATAGAATAAACTAGAATGTGAGCAGGTCAGAAGCCCTGCCAGGTGTGAGAGAAGTCTTGGGAGGGCTGGAGACGGAGGAAGGCATTTTCAACACTATCCTCCCTTCATTCCCTGCCCAGCACACAACAGAGTTCAGTTATCACTGTGCACCCAAGGGCAATATACAAGTCATACGTGGAATCGTACTTCAAAAAATAAATTTATAAAGAATATATACTCGAAAGATTTGCATTTACCCATTTATTTATGGGAATGCATGTGTGGGGAGGTCAGAGGACAACTTGAGAGAGTCAGTTCTCTCCAGCTACAATGTGGGTCCCAGGGACTGAACTTGGGATGTTAGCCTTGGCAGCAAGCACCTTTCTTCACCCACTGAGTCATTTCACCAGTAACATGGATTGTTACTTTTTTTATAAATGCAGTTTCTTATCATTGATGCTTCAAAATAAACGTTGAAGAAATGGGGGGGGTGTAGCTGAGGGTACAGCATGTGAGAGGCTCTGGGTTCAGTAAGCCATCAGATAAGGAGTGGATTGCTAGATGACGACCGAGCTTGCTGATGCCTCTTTACTTTCTTCAAAATCTAAAGTCTTTATAAACATTCAGGAGCTCTGGGGATGTCAAAGTGACCAGTAGAACACTGCAAATGAAAAACAGAAAATATTTGCAAGACAATTGGCATTTCGTTTTTAGAGAAAGCTGTTTCCTTCAGAAATCGCTCAGCAATTTTTTTTTGCTTTCATTTTATTTCAAAATAAACCCAATAGGGGAACTATAGTTAGAAGAAAAGACAGCAAGACAAGGCGTGCACTCCCCCTCTCATCTCCATATGTAATGTATGCTTGTGGGGGAAACGAGCTGTGGGATAAATGGGCAATTGATTGCGATGACTGTTCCCCGTTTAGCCCACTGATAAAAATGAAAGGCTGGACTCAATATCAGATGTTTTATTAAATGAGGGAATTGAAAAAAATCTGGTTTATTTGATGTCTTATTGTGTCTTAAGCAGTTAGCCAGTTTGTAAGCTTTTACTTAACTATCATAACACTATACTATAAAATTGATGGGTTTTTTTAATTGTAATAAATTCAGACCTTTATTTTCAACCCTGAAATTTTCTAATTATACAATTTCTTTCGCCTGGAGTAAAAATAAATGTGACAATCATGAATGGAGTAGGAAAGTAATTATGCCTCCATATACATTTAATCAGTCACTCATTACATATGTGCATTTCTATCTACTTCTATCTGTTAAAGAGCTTTAGGCTGCTGGTAACAGCGACCCCACAGCTTGGCTTTAAAAGTGAGGACAAAGGTTGGGGAGATGGCTCAAAGTTGGCAAGTATTTGCCACACTAGCACAAAGACCTGAATTTGATCCCTAGAACTTGTGGGGGTCTTATTGTTATTGTTTGTTTGTTTAGGAGAGTTCTTTTGATTTTGTTTTGTTTTTTAAGGAAATGTAGGCAGATGTAGTAGTACACCCTTGTAATCCCAAAACTGGACAAGTAGAGACAGGTGGATGTCAGGGGCTTGCTAGTCAGCCAGCCTAGCCTAATAGGGAAATCCTAATAGGCAAGGCCTATCTCAAAACCCAAGGCAGACAGAGACTGAGGAAAACAGTAGAGAAATCTCTGGTGCCTTGCACATATGCACCCACCTCATACCCACCTCACACATGTATCACAGAAACACACATACATAACATAAAATATATAAGCAAATAAATAAAAACAATGCAATATCACCCTAATTTTAAAAAAAAAAGGCTTGAAGTGTGGCATCTTCAGAGCTGGACCATTTCTTTCTGTGGCATCAGAAAGACAGTTTCTCTTCTGCTCCCTTCTGCGTCTTCTCATTGACATGGCCTCTGTGCTCACACTGGCTTTCTTTTGGTTCTAAGATAATGTCACAGTACACGGGTCTCATCCAGGATATCAGAATTCACCTCCTTTACAAGGTGCCTCTATCAAAACCCAAGTCCTTTCAGCAAAGATTAGGTCATATGCTTCTGCCTAAGATAGCCAGCCAAGGAGAGTAGGAAGGCTTATCTGTTTAACTCATAGCCTGCAAGCCACATGCAACCTGAAATAGTCATTAATGTGGCCCATTGCAAAATTGTGATGTGTGTGTGTGATTTGTGTGCATATTTAGCGTCAACTTTGTACATGACAATACTGTGTCACAATATCAAAAGGTTGTGCATAGCCATGGCCAAAGGTTCAGATGGACCCATGTGTTCCATAGGAGAGGTGCAGTCCCAGAAAAGCTGAGCATGGGAGGTTTATTTTGTTACACAGTTTTAGGGCCTTCATTCCATGGTAGGTTGCCTCTGTTGCTCTGAGTTCCGTGGACATGCAATGGATCATGGCAGGGAGCTTGAAATGGGGTAAAGCTGTTCACCACATGGCCAGGATGCAAGCAAGAAAGCACAGGAGAGGGTTCCCACAATCTCCAGGAAAGAAGCACCCCCTGAGACAGACCTCCCTCTAGAGAATGATTCTCAAAGATTCCACCACTTCTCCATAGCACCATGCTGAGGACTTTACATGTGGACCATTGAGAGGGAGACTGTGAGTGCGGGGTTTGGAATGTGAGCTACCCATTCTAAATTGTCTGCTATGGCACTGGGCTCTCTAGCCCTTAGAACAAGGGACCTGGAATTCAGGCATCATATTGTTTCATTTTCTTAGTAACTATCAGAAAAGATTTATGAGCAGTTTTTAGATCAGTTTGGGCTTTGTCTCTCTTTTCCTTTGGAAAGTAAATTCCTTAACAGTAGGAATTATATTTGACCTGTTGAGTTTTGCCTCCAACACAGTAGGCACTCAGGAAATACTCCAGCAAATGTTGAAGAGTATAAGGATATTGGAATTCTTCTCTAGCCACCGTATAAATGGGAAGTTATGTGCTTTTAGGTTACAAACAAAAAATGTAAACCCTGGGACTGGAGAGATGGCTCAGCAGTTAAGTGCTCATACTGCTCTTGCAGAGGACCTAGATTTGTTTCCCATCACTCATGGGGAGCAGCTCACAACCACCTGTAACTCCAGCTGCATGGATATGCCACCCTCTTCTAGTTTCTATGGGCAGCATACTCACACTTGTACATATCTACACCCAGACACATACCTATAGGTAGAGTTTTTCATCAGGACCCCAGCTCCCAAATAATTACACAGAGACTTATTAATTATAAATGCTCAGCCAATAGCTTAGGCTTATTTCTAACTAGCTCTTATAAATTAAATTAACCCATTTCTATTCATCTCTGTGCTGCCCCAAGGCTGCTTTACCTCATGTCCTTTCCATGATGCTTCTTCCCCATCTAGCTGGCAACCCTCAGACTCGCCTTCCTTCCCAATGTCCTCTTAGTTTGGCTCTCCCACCTAACCTTAGCCTGCCTGTCTATAGGCCAGTCTGCTTCTTTATTAAACCAATCACAGTAACATGCATTCACACAGTGTAAAAGAATATTCCACACACAATACAGATAATTAAAAATAAATCTTTGCAAATGTAAACTCTCATCTTTTTATACACAGGGTCTCAAGTTCCATCCCTTGACATGGGAAAATTCATAATTGTTGTCATCCACCTTCCCCTGAAGACATGCTGTGACTGGGAGCAGAGAGGTTTGAATACCACCTGGTCCTGTACAGCTGAAGCAAAGACCCAAGCTAGCACCTGTGGGCGTCATCATGACACATAAAAGGGGCACAGAGCATACTCAAGCATCAAGCAGAAAAAGAGCAGGAAACATGCAATTGCAAGAAATATTACATTTCAAGCTAGTGTGGACTGGTTTGAAAACGATGAGTTGGTTCATTCACTAAACTCTAAGCATGTCATTGTGATGTCCATGCAAATTGTATCATAATAATTGAAGGAGATTAGGGGGAGGTACTTAGTCTAGCAGAGTTTTTTTTGTTTTGGTTAGGAACTATTCCAAGATTTTTTAGAATTTGCATATACAGGATGCATTTTTCAGATCTATATCCCCTGACAGTACTGAGATTTAATAGTACTTTTAATAGTACTGAATATTTTATATATCTATCACTTAGTATTTATTTAATTTATTTAGTTGTATATCTAATGCTTAGGAAGCACCCAAAAATTCAGAGAGGCAAAAGTATTAAGGAAAATACAACTCCTCCTCTTCCATATATTATGGCCCAGAATGAAGAGTGAGGCGTACTTATAAGGAATTACAATTTGCACAAGTAAACTACTGCTAACGTAGCATGGGATGTCTCGAGGATGGTACAAAGCAAATATGGAAAATCAAATAGGAGGTATGTATTCTGACCGACATGATCAGAGAACGGCCCATCAGATGTAGCCCTGACTCTGGTCAAAGAGTTCTGGAGGTGACTTCCAGAGAGGGACAGAACTAGACTGAGGAATGGTTTGCCGAGGCCCGGAGCCAAGTCTGTCTCCAGGTACATGTTTAATGTCACCTGAGCCCTTGACATCCGTTCTGTCCTCTTCAATGTTTGAATGGCATCTTGGAGAAAGACTCTGCAACACAGAGCAAGTAGCAGGAGACAGCACTTTAGACAACAGAAAAAGGATCCAAGAAAATCAGTCATCATTACCCAGAGTGACCAATGGACACCAACAAGATAAAACCTTTGAAATAAAGGGAACACTCTTAACTTTTATTCAACAGATTAAAAAAAAAAGTATTGCCTAAGTATCAGGTACATTATCCTGACTTAACAATTCACATGAAAGAAATCTGGGGAGGATGACCATATAACATTTGAAATGACCACCCCAAACCTAATGCAAACTATTCATTCAGCCCAAAATAGATCCGTTCCACTAACATCTTTAACTTAAATGAACAAGCACTCCTCCACATGAAAATGAAAATATTAAAATGTAGACTGATTCTTGTCCTTGGGGAGATACAGCTTATGGTAGAAGTGAATATATGAATGCAAGAGAGATATAAACAAGTAACTGTAGTCTCTGGGTCTTCAGAGGCTGGGGAGATACTGCATGGTCACAAGAGCACATACTGCTCTAGCAGAGGCACCCACATTGGGTGACTCATAACTGCCTGTGACTCCCATTCCAGAGGAGCCAGTGCCCTCCTCTGGACTCAGTGGGTACCCACATACACATGCATACACACACACACACACAAATAATAAAATAAATCTTTTCCTTAAAATATAAGCCTCTCAGGATAATAAATAGGTCCAGTGAGAAAATTCTGATAAGATTATAACAACAAACCTGGAGTGAATTAGACATCATATGTTAAAGAGAATCATTGAGATGTGACTTAATTAGTATAAAATTGACTCATCTAAAAAGGACAAGTTCATGAGGTCAAATGTGGTCACATCAGCATCACTGAAGTCTAATATTAGAACATTAATATCATGCCCAAAGACATTGTGTTGCCATTAGCAGCCATTCCCTATCGACTTGAGTCTAACCCCTAACATACTTTCACTTCTGTAGATTTGCATGTTCTGAAGACTCCATAGTTTCCTTTTCTTGTTCTTTTTAGGATTTTTTTTACATATTCTGCATGTAAGTCCCATAGCTGATTATGATTCCTAGTTCTCTCCTGCTCTGTGGGATGTCTTCACACTTTCTTGCGTATACCTCACTACCTCCAGTAAGTCTATTCTTAAGCCAGTGCCACACTAGTTTGATTACTATAGCTTTGTATTGTGTTTTAGAAACCCTTCTTTATTGTAATTGATTTGCCTATTCTGAGCCCATTGGGTTTTCATGCTTAATGTATGACAGGAGCTTTAAACGGGATACTCATAAAGCAGATTGGAGCCAGAGATCGTTAAGAAAAAGATTATAGAACTTTGTGATATTTGATCTGTACAGTGACATATAAAAGTGGAGCATGAGAAATAAATTGATAGCCTTAAGTGTTCCTCTAATGTGGAAAATGAATTTCTTATAGCCCCAGATGGTTTCAATGCCTGAGCAGGGAGTCCCAGTTCCATATAAAAGGGAAATTTGTTCATATATAGATCAGATTTTCGTGCACTCTGGTCTGCTTGTTTCTTAAAGATTCAAGCCAGGTCTGTTGGCCCAATGGTTAGGAAGGCTGTGAGGACATTCCAGAGTTGCACTCTGATAAGGAATGGGAACTCACTCCCATTATCTTAATTAGTCTCAGACTCATGAGATAAAAGGTAAGAACACTGTCCAAGAAGTCAGAGCCTGCCACCAACCAGCTCCCCCCCTTTTCTCCTTTTTCCTTTTCCTTTTCTATCCATCCCAACAGTCTCCCACATCTGAAAATACATATTATATATGCTCTGTGTGTCAATCATTGATCATGTCAGGAGGGACAAGAATCAACTCCTCTTAATGGCAGTCTGGACAACTTAGTGAGACCATGCCTAAGGGAGGAAAAAGGTAAAAAGAGGGTTGGGATGTAGTTCAATAGATAGGGGAGCAGTTGCCTGGGGCACACTTAGGTTCTAGGATCCATCCCCAGTGCTGCAGGTAAAGAAATAAAATCACCAGCTGCCTTCATGGTGCTGGCTGCTTACAAGGAAGAAAGACATAACAGCATTAAGCAAGTGATTACATAATAATCAAAACTCTCTAACTGCCCCCTCTGTGTATCCCATCTGTTAAAAACTAAATAGAATTCAAAAAAGAGAAACAGAGAAAGTGATCAGTTTCACAAATAAGGACCACATAGCTGCAAGACTCAAACTTTAATTTTAAGGCATAGTCAAGTTGAGTGATTCTCACTACTACTAAAATGTGTGTATTGAGTTACTATCTCTAAAACTACCTTAGCTGAAAAACTAATCAAAATTGTTTTAATTACTTCAAGTGTTTCACAAGATCGAACTGTGCCATTTGGGGAGATGGCTTTATGCTGAATGTTCATATTTGGCTTCTCCTGCTGAGGTCTCTGTAAGACACCTAGGTTGGGCAGGGTTCTGTCCCTGATTATAGACTTGTCTGGGTATAAAGGGTTAATTTAACTAGGAGAAAAGGTGAGGATTTTTGTTGGGTTTTGGGTCTGGATCTAGACCAAAGGCAAGTGAGATGCTGAAGGACCTTATTCCTGACATCTGAAATACCCTAGGGTGTGTTGTATGAAAATTAATAGACCTTGATTGCTGATCTTACATGACCACACTCCTTAATCGGGTGAGAATGTAATCAACTCATGGGGGGGAAAGAGACAAAATCAGAAAAATAAATATCTGTAATCAAAAGGTATTTCTGGATACTGTATCCCACTATTGACCTTTTTGACCTACTCAATTCCGGAAGGATAACTAATACTCTTGGTTTTTGTTTTGTTTTGTTTTGTTTTTCATCCTGATTACTTTCCATAGAACATGGTAAAACTGATTAGAAAGTGTGTAATTTTGAAAATATATATCTGTGCTTGGTCTAAATTGTACATAAACTCAGCAATTTCAAGGCTATAATAACATACTCAGTGGCTGTATAGTTGACTCACATAGTCTTATGAGTCAGGCCCACACCTCCTTATATTTCACCCACTTATTCAAAGGGACCAGTATAAACATGTTTCTAGTAATTGTGTGCAGGATATAATAGCAGATGAAGGCATGTGATACTCATGGGTCCACGCCAAGCTCTCCTATCCATCCCAAATGGGCCTTCAATTTTTCCCACGTGGCTAGTTATGCCGTATCTCTAGAATTTCTCCATTAAGTTTATAGGTGGGAGCTTTGAAATATGCAAATGTCAGAAGGTGCTTGTACGGACAGTGTAAGTTAGGGTTCTTCTTTTCATGTTTCAAGCTAACTCCTTCCTGTTGAGTCTATCACTTGCCATGCCTTCTTACTACGCCCACAGGATTAGTAACATAAGAAACACACAAGAGAACTCTTGGGAACCTCATAGCGCCTTGAGCTTTGTGCTCACACACAAAGGATATGGACAGAAAATGCCAGAAAGTAGGAAACTGTCCCAGGCTATTCCAGAGGACGGGGAACCAGACCAAGTCAAAGTACACAGACCAGACCAAGATGCTGGGGTCACACTCTTTGCTCATTTACTTTAAAACACAGAGAAAAGCCAAGTTAAAATGGTTGGGTCAGTTCACGAGGAGAGGGTATGAGCAGGCTCAGCTCCTGAGTTTTCCCTGTGTACTGCTAGTACAGCTATAGGAGCAGGGTTTATGCAATGGAATCCACACAAGAAAGTTCACGTGCTGAGCCAATGACATGTATTTGTTCTAGAAGAGAAAGACAAGGACAGGGGTCTCTGGCCAATTAGCTTGCTGGAAAAATTTCATATCTGCATTTTTATACAGTTCAAGTGAAGACAACACAAGATCATATCAAGGCTTACCAGTAGATGGTTAATATGGAGATGGTCCAGCTATAAGTCAGGAAGAGTAAAATCAACACTTATAACTTGATATTTCTAGACAATTTTAAGGTAACATTACTGTCTGTTCCCTCATACATCCAATCATTCCATCTGTTTTTGATATGTCATAGCACACACTAAATAACTATTTTATACTAAATGCAGTCTATGGATTCAACCTATGCTGTATAAGGACTGGTCTCTTGGCATTTTCATCCATGATTTATTAAGAATTTCACTATTCCATTTCTTTTCTCATCCCCTAAAGAAAAATTCAGCATTTTCTGATCATATGGCCAATTCGCATTATAGCAGGTATTTGGTAATGGCAGCCATTTTCATTCCTCTGGGAGTGAAAGGGCGAAACTTGCTGTGCAAAGACTTGTGACTTGTTTCTGTTCTTCATGGAGCTCAGTCGTAAAGCCTCAAACCTGAGTCGACCAGACATAGAATGGCCATTTGAGAGTGTGTTTTGTGAGGAGAGGCGACAGTGGTATTGACAAGTTCGTCCTCATGCACAGCTAGTAGGAAAACCTGGAATGTCTGGCCCCCCACTTTCAGGCTTCTCCCTATTCCTTCCGGCCTCTTGTGGTTCCTAGAATGATCATGTCTCATGACAGGCTGGTCATGTCTCCCTCTACACATGGCTCACAACACAATTTCAGTGTATGTAACTTAATAGCCTACTGTGAGAACAGAACATGTTAAAACTGAGCTTCAAGGTGACTCTAGCTCAGAGTGGCGCTTGGCGCTGTGCCTAGAATGGTCTACTTGAGATGGCCCTCTGCTTGCTACATTTTTCTCGCAGGTTTTGTTCAAATGTTTCCTGGTTCATTGAGATTCCTCTTACGACTTTTTTAAAAAGTTTCATTCATCAGCTTCCCACTTCAAAGCTCCCCTTCCCCTACCCTATTTCTACTTTCACTCCATGGTCCTTATAACCTCTAAAAGCTCATATGCAGAACTTTCCAGTTATTTGAATGTTCTCTTACCCACCCCATTCCTAATTCAGGAAAGTACGTGAGAAAAGAGATTTTTGTGAGTTTTTCTTGGCCTATTTCCAAAACTAGAAAAGTACCCCTGACCTATAGTGCATTCTCAATAAATATTTAATACATCCACTCCGCTCCCTTATCACAACTATACATGTTTTCTTGTTGTGATTTACCTATGAAATGTCTCCCCAAGAATCATGTGTTGAAGGCATGGTCCCCACCTGTTGGTGCAAGTGAGAGGTGAATTGATCATGGGCAAATGAACTGAACAATGGATTAGCCTCAACAACATCTCAGACATCTTAGGTGAACGGGCTATTAGGAGGTAGGGTCTGATTCAGGGAAGTAAGACTTTAAAGGGTATATCTTGTCTGGAAGTCCATGTTCCCTCCCTTCCGGCCTCTGTCTCTCATCCTTCCTGCCCCTCTCCCTTCCTTCCTGCTTCCCTTCCCCAGCAACTCGCTCTGTGTCTCCCTGCTTCCTGGCTGCCATATGGTGAACATCTTTAGTCTACACTGCCTTCTTGCTGTGGTGTTCCACCTCACAAAGGCCCACCACAATGGAGCCAGCCAGTCAGAGACTGAAACCTCTGAGACAGTGAGTCAAAATAAATATTGCCTCCAAGTCATGCATCTCAGATGTCTTATCAGAGAGCTGAGTAATACACCTCTCCTATGAACTCTGCCTACATGCCGTCAGTTGGAGAAAAATCAGTAAGTCTGCTAAAAATAATTGTGTAAGTCACTCTAGGAAATGGTGCCATTCTATAACCAAACCAGCAGGCAGGAAGCTGGAGAGGGTGGAGGTCAGATAGAAGCATAGACAAAAACTGTGAATCTGCCATCACCAACTACTTCACTGGCCTAGAGTTTGTGAGGCCATATGGCTGCTTCCACTAGGGACATTAGATTTAACTTAAGCATGTGCCTTAGTCTGCTTTGTGCGGCTACAAGACAGAGCCACAGATGTGGTAGCTTTTAAAGGAGGCGAATTGATTAGCTCATAGTTCTTGGGTCTGGGGAGTCAATGTGACAGAAGGTTTTGTGTCTAATGAGTCTGGTCTCTTCTTCCAACATGACACCTTTCACATTCCCCCGTAGGGAGTAAGCCTGAATCTTCACTTTTCAGAAGATAGAAATGACAGGAGAGAAAAGCAAATTGGACTGAACTCACATTTCTACAATAGTATTATAATATCATTATATCAGCATGCTTTGATAACATCCATGAAGGCCCATTGCCCCCTTTTAAAGGACCCATCATTTAATAATGTTCATTAATGGCAATTAAATTCCAACCTGAGTTGTAATGAGAACAAGAATTTCCACTCATGGCAGCTCTTACCACTAGGTCCTGTTTAAGTAGGCTTTGCACCAAGCCGTGGACTTGACAACCCTAAGCATATTTGTTTAAGGAACAAACTTGTTAATATATAAAGTATAGATGGCTTCTTCTGTAGGAAGTCATGATGGCTAAATAATTGGGTGTATTGACATTTCATAAAGCAAACAATAGCATCCCATTGTGGTCCTGTCAGGAATATATTATCCCAAGACACTTTAACTGTAGTATGGCCTCGATGTTTAGCCAGAGGGAGTGGTAGTAAAGACTGGCTTGTCACATGGACCCAGTCCAGTGCGCTGCTGTAACCCAGAGCATGGGGCCAGAAGGCACCTCGCCAGCTGGAACACTGTGGAAAGGAAGCTGACATCGGCCATCTCCTCGTTCTTCTCAGGATCTGGACTCTTCCCTTATTGGAGCTGGGCAGCAGCTGATCATCATTCTCGTCTGAGTCCTGCTCAGACTTGCTAATCAGTCTCAAGCAGATCACTGTCTCCGCATATCTTTTATCATTTTAGCTCTTTCATCTACAAGAATGGGACCTCACTAATAATCTCTCGGCTCTGATGTGCAGATCAGCTCACGATGGTGCAGGAAAAGAATTTCGAGAGCGATGAGATGACTCCATAGGTAAAGGAGCTTGCTGGGCAGGTCTGGTGACGTGACTTCCGTCCATGACCCTACATAAAGATAGAAAGCAAAACAACTCCACAACGTTGGCCTGTGGCCTCCACAGATGTGCCATGGCCACCAGCTCTCAAACACTGTGCATGCACACTACACATACACACACACACACGCACCTGAATTCAATACCGCAGAACCCACATCTAAAAGCTGACACAGTGACTTGTAATTGTGGCACTGGCTGGTCCCCAGTGCTTGTTGGCCAACCAAGCTCACAGACTTGCCAGGTTCTAAACCAGTGAAAAATCTTGTTTCAAAAGGCAACCGGATAGATGGTATTTGAGGAACAATACTCAAAGTTGTTCTCTGGCCTCACCAGGCTCACATACACACACCTGGTGGTTTGAATGACATATCCCCGTAATCGTGGGCTTTTGGATACTTTGTCCTCTGTTGGTGGTGCTATCGAAGTAGGTTTGGAAGCTATGACCTTGCTAGAGGAAATATGTCATTGTGGCTGGACTTTGAGGTTTCCAAAGCTGTGCACCATGCTCTCCTTCTGATGCTTGCTGTTCCAGGTGTGAGCTCTCAGCTTGCTCTCCCAGTTTCAATGCTTGCCTGCCACCACACTTCTCAGTTGTGACAGTGATGGACTCTTATCTCCTGGGAACCATAAGCGTAAATAAACCCTCCTTTCCATAAGTAGCCTTGGTCATGGTGCTTTATCACAGCAATAGAAAAATTACTAATTCAGTGTGCATCCACAAACATATCCCCCCACTCTTACATAAATGATACTAGGAAATGTTATTCTCTCAGAGCGCTTTTTCAGTCTTCATCCCACTTGCAAAGACCAACCTCATTTATTCTTCCTCCCAGATAAGATGCGTAGGGAATGCCTTGATATCCAGAACGCACTTCCCTGCCTTGAGTCACACGTGAGTGCACATGTACATGCCAGATGGGAGGTGACAGGTCTCAGCTCCTAACCAGTGCTCATGCATCAGCCCCCACTCTGCCGCTGCATGACCTGCGTCAGCTCAGCTTCTCAAGATGCTGAAAATTCCAGAGCTGAACCAGAGACACATTCAAGGGTTCTCATGAAATTCCTATGACCCAAAGCCAGGGTGCGTCTATTGCGTTTTTCCTTTGAGGCTGAACCAGGGTTTCACTCCATGCATATCCAAGGAGGGGAGCACTTGGATATGCATGGAGTGAGTCTGGGCATGNTTATCTAGGTTATGTGAAGGATAAATTCAAGTCCTCCTTGTTTTCACAGAATAATTGCTAATGAATATAATCATGTTCCAATGTCATCTGTTTCATTTGCAAGTTGGCAGGGACAGAAAAAAGGCAGCTTTCTTTAGAAATGATTAGAACATGGTATTAGGGTGAAGTCATTGGCTTACAATTAAGTCATTATTTTCCCCTTACATTAATAAATAACAGTGATAGAACCCAGGATCTTGTAGCTGGCTCTCCGGCCAAAGAAGATCAAGTGTTCAGCATCTGGGCTGCCTTCCCCGAGTTTTAGGCATTCTTTCCCACACCCAGACTGCAAGGGGCTGTGGGGCTCCTTGTGCTGCATGTACTGTGTGGCGCCTCTGTGGGCCAAGGAAGCTCACAGTGTTGGCCAGCTCAGAGCTGAAGGTTTCACAACCCAACAGACGGGGGAAGAGTTGTTCTTAGTTTAATCCCCAGTTGGCTTTACTGTCACCCGATCTGCGCTGAGCTAATAAGTGTAAGAGATATTCTTCAAAGAAAAAGAAAAGGCACAGTTAATAATTTTGGACCTGGGGTGGTATCCTCCAGATGGGGTCGGAAGAGGTTATCTGCTTCAAACTCCAAGGCGGATTTTGTTCCCCCACGTGATTAGTTCACCTTCCCAGTCACCATCTCTTTAATTATGTTTTTATCTTTCTCCCTCTTACAAATGAAACATTTCAAAGCATCCAGAGACCTATTTGGGGGAAGCTCTAAAAAATAGGTCTGTAAAATATTTAAAGCCCATCTCGGGGAGAGAAATACCCACTGGAATTAGAGCCGTCAGATTCTGGGTTCTTCGAAATTCCATCGCTCTATTAAAGATTATTGCTATCTCCTCCTGGCCTTAAGATGGAAAAATAATCAGAAGAGCCCAGAAATGGGAACGGAGACCTACCTGTCATCCCCGCCATGCGTTTAACTATGTGTCGGACGCTGAACAAATCGCTTAACCTAGATAAAGAGCTGATGATCATGTCCACAGGCAGACCTCTCCCAGACCAAGTGTCTGAGCAAGCAGACACGGACAAATGATGCTATCATAAATTTGAGGGTGCACTTCTAGAATTTTCCTAAAATACATGCTTGGAGATGAAAACAACCAGTCAAATGGCATCTCCTCCTACTTCTAAGACTTGAAATTCATAAACCCTTTGAGTTATGTGTAAGAAATCTATAGGGCTATGCCCATTGTAAAGTCTCAGGGTACATATTTATATTCTGCATAAATATTTAAACAGAGTTTAGAATGTCTATCAGTCATCACAGAGGGAGGAAGCTACAGTATCGTACAGTTCATAAAGCAGGCAAGCTTGGTTCAGAGGGTGGAGTTCTGGAGCCACACAGCCAGGGTTCAAATCTCTGGCCTTGAAAACTTGACTTGGCCTCCTCACACTTCAACCTTTACATCTGAGCTTGGTCTAAGTCCAGTGTCTACCATGTACAACTGCTGTAAGGACTTCACTAGATCAGTGGCCTTCAACCTATGGATCTCAACCCCTTTGACAGACCTCTATTGCCAAAAGTATTTACATTAGAATTCATAACAGTAGCAAAATTAGTTATGAAGTAGCAATGAATATAATTTTATGATTGGGTGTGACCACAGCATGAGGAACTTTAAAGGGTCGCAGAATTAGGAAGACTGAGAACCACTGCATTAGATAATACATAGGTAATAATCTCCCCATTACCAGCTCACAAGTATTCAAATACATGTTTAGGTATTGCTTTTATGAGCTGAGAATTTGGTTAAAGATGAAGAACATGAGCTTCTTCTATGTGGACTGATTACTTCCTCAAACCTTATAATTTTCTTTTTCTTTTTCATGGATTATGAAATATGCTATATTTATATAATTTATGTGCAGGGGTGTGTGTGTGTGTGTGTGTGTGTGTGTGTGTGTGTGTGTGTGT
>LOJH01024340.1:11760-27437 GCA_001685095.1 Ellobius talpinus | reverse complement strand
TCTCTCTCTCTCTCTCTCTCACACACACACACACACACACACACACATACTTCATCAAATTACTGTGATGTGCTTTGCCCATATAAAATGCATGGGGAAACCCTGAACGAACTCATCAGTGTGAACGCTGAGTATACTCAACTTTCCCTTGGGTCTTCAGAAAGAAGGCTGTCGAGCCACCTTGCCAGAGCCCGTCTGCCCTCAGCAAGTCCACAGCTCTCCTCCTGCGCCCTTGCAACTCTAAGCTTCAGTTCTCTCATGCTGAGTAGTCACAGGGCACAATGAACTCTGCTCTGCCACGTTCCAGCTTTGGAGTCTGGGGCAAGGGTCCTCTTCCTCCAAGCTACAGTTCTTAAAACTATGGAAAAACAAGTGCTCTGATCGGGTCACATGCAGGTTTTGTGAGACTCAAATGAGACAGTGTGTCACTGGCTCTTTAAAGTAACTAAAGTCCTATATAGGCTAGCAGTGGTCGTTAGCTGCATGGATTCTAGAATGGAATGCATGCACAGTCCCGAAAGGGAATTCTAATCCTAAAGCCTTTTAATAAGACTCAGCTGCAGGCTTAAAACTTCCAATCCCTACCTTGGGTTTCCAGGCTTTAGCTAGAGACAGACATTCCACCTCCCAAGCAGGGCATACCCTGACCCTTAACAAGCCAGCAGGACTCCACAAAAGACAAGCAGCCATCACAAATGGCCTCACTGAAATACATCCCATATCAGTCAGGGGAAGGGCAATAGGTCATGAGCTCCCTCCAACAGCTCCTTTCTAGAAATGTCCACCTAGGCAGCCTCTTTCTGCCATTGGCCCCAAGTACTTACACAATGGCAACATACTTTATCACAATGCTTTGTGCTCCCTGAAGCAAAGTCATCATCATAATTAGTATTCTCTGATAGCAAAGTAGCCTGAACAGTGCTGTAAAAGTTTTTGAAGCACAAAAAAANAACAACAGGCAACAGGTGGTTTGAAAGTGTGTTGGCTGGATACTGAGATCAGGGCAGAAGCTCATTTGTCACCAGGACAGGAGGTGGTCACGTGACAGTTCACAAGTTTCAAAACAGCAGGGGGAAACCACCTCCCTGCTATTATTTGCAGCGATGCTGGACTTCCAAGCACAAGCACCGCATGAACTATGAATCACTCATTTAGTTGGCAGGCAGTATACCAAGCCAGCCTCCGTCCGCAGTGAGAGCTGTGTCTGAACTCTGTGAAGAGAACATTCTTATTTCCAGGCCTGCAGTTTTCTCCATCAGTATTACTTTCTCAAGAAATCATTATTTGCAGAATTCCTAATTGAAAGAGATTCATGATTCCACAGTAAACTCTGTCAAAACCACATTTCCTGGTCTCTGCTCCCTCCACTGGAGGCCACCACCTCCTCCCCACCTAACAAGTCAAGGGTGAAAAGAAAACATTTATCACCTAAACCAACAACGATTCTTGGCTTTGAAACAGCAGCCACTCTAGACCTTCAAGAGTCCTTTAGAAGAAGGCCCTGGCTATAACTCAGTTGGCACAATGTTTACTTCAACATGCCCTAAACTCAATACCAACACTACATAAACCAAGCATGTGGTGGACACCTGCAATCCCAACTCTCAGAAGGTGGAGGCAGGAGCGGAGGAGCTCAGAGTCAATCTCTACTGTGTAGCAAGTTCAAGGCCAGCCTGGGCTATATGAAAGCATGTAAAAGAAAGAGAGGGGAGGGGCAAAGGGGAGAAGAGACAGGATAAGAGAAGCAGTCTCCTCCTCCCTCCTCTCTTCGTCTCTCCTCCCCCTCAATCCTCCCTCACCTCCTCTAGGGCTCAGATCATCAGAACATGCTTGGGAAGGGAGGCAAAGCTTACACAATAGGGTCTCAAGTTCTGCTGTTGTGTGACCTTATCTAGGCCGTTAAATCTCCCAAAAGAAAAAAATCATCTTTCTGTACTTGAAAGGATTAAATGTGAAAAAAAAGTCAGGTACTATGACTCACATTACAATGGTTTAATGTCAATTAAACCTGATAAGGATATGACCAATGATATGATATTAGCTTGTTCAAACCCAGCTAGCAGCAGGGTGGGTTCCATAGGCTAGGGAGAGCAGGCACTCATTTGTGCCCAGTAAGGGACTGACTGACATGTCTACACTCCTCTCTTCCCTATAGCCTTCCTTCTTTAGACTAAGGTTGCCCATTCAATATTTGTTCAGGAGTAGATCATGATGTCCTTAAGCAAATGGCAAAAACGATTAGGCATTAGTTGGAGCACCAATGTTTACAGACATTTAAGTGGAACTATGCAACATGGGCATGTTTATAAACCCCAGTTGAAGCCTGAAGGGCAGATCAACACTATAGGCAAACATCTCTACCCTGCACAAGCATTTCACAGTGTTTCCCTGCACCCCTTCTCCTAGCACCCTGGTGAGGTGAGCATACTAAGCTTAAACAGCTGAGACATATTTAAAAGTTGTACCTTAAATCACGGGAGAGGTGGATGCTTTCTAATTATTTATGAAGACATGAGTATAGGTTTTTGGTGGAGTTGTTTATTTTTTCTTTATTTCATGCATGTGTGAGGATGTGTTGAGTTTGGGGAGGGGGTGGTGTTTGTTCACTTACAAGACAATCTCCCAAGCCAGCCTATTGTCCTGAAAGCATAACTATTCGAGAATTTTATTGCTCCCTATAAATCAAAAATATCAGAGAGTATGAACCAGCCCCACATTCCTCCACGTGAACATCTGGATAATCAATAGAGACCTTTTGGTGCTGGACAAAGAAATCCAAGCAACAGCAACCTTCTGCAATTGTATCCCTGGGCTGTAAGCCTAGACTTGTTAGTCACAGAGACAAAAGCACTCAGAGATTGTGATTTCCCTGAAATGGGGAAGGTACACACTTCCTGAGCATCACTGGCTTCTGAGTAAGGATCCCCTTCCTCTGTTCTCTACTCCTTTCAACCACATTAACAATCTCTTTAGAGCAGTGGCTCCCAACCCTCCTAATGCTGCGACCCCATGTTGTGGTTATGTTGTTTATGTTGTGGTAACCGCAACCATAAAATTATTTTTGCTGCTACTTCCTAACTGTAACTTTGCTACTGTTATAAATCATAATATAAATATCGGTTTTCCAATAGTCTTAGGTGACCCCTATGAAAGGATCATTTGATCCTCAATGGGGTCATGACCCACAGGTTGAGACCACTGCTTTAGAGGATGCTAACAATTCCCTCCAAATGCTGCCCTGAGAAGAGCTTGGGGAGCACCTGTTAACTTCAGACATCATCTTGACAGAGTTGCCCAGGATGAGGCAAGCTCCAGGGAAGATTCATCCAGATCAGACTGGTCCATGGCCATGTTTGTAAGGCAGTTTCTTTCCTTCTTTTTTATTCGTTAATTTATTTCACTCTCCTCCCTTGTCTTGCTCCCTCTCCCTCCTCCCCTCCACCCTCCCTGAACCCACTCCTCCTCTGTATTCACTCAGAAAGGGGTAGGCCTCCCATGGGCATCAGCAAAGCATGGCATATCAAGCTAGTAAGGCATTTTCTTAATCGCTAATTAGTGTGGGAGGGCATGGCCACAGAGGGTTGGTAGGTCTGAGCTGTATAGAAAGAGTAGTTGAGCAAGCCAGTAAATAGCTTTCCTCTGTGGTTTCTACCTCTGTTCCTGTCCTGACTTCCCTTGAAGCCTATGATGGAAATGCGTAAGTCAAACAAACCCTTTCCTCCCCAGGTAACTTTTGGTTATGGTGTCCATCACAGCAGCAGAAGAAACCACACAAGGGCAAGAAGTGTTTGGTCTGGAGTCAGGGAACGAGAGCCACATCCCACAAGCAATGCTGGGAAAGATTACTCAAGAAAGCAAAGCAAGAAAGGTGAAAGAGGACATGAGAAATCTAGGTGAAGGCTCATGGGGTGAGGACATCCAAGTCACACCCCAAAAGTAGATGTTAGCACAATTGCAGAAGCTGCTGAGAGGGAAAAGAAGATGGCTGCAGAACCCCAGCATCACTCTCTCCCAATCTATGACTGCCCGAATGGAAACACTACTCTGATACCTCATCAGTGCTGGAGGCAGAGCTGTGACCACAGAGCAGAGGTTCTCAAACTCCCACGAAGCCACCATCCCTAATCTTAGCTGGGCCTCCCAGTTCTTCATTGACTTGTCATGTGCTTCTGTGCACCACACACCAAGGTCCAAGAACTACTGCCACATCACTAACTAAGAAAACAATAGAAGCATTTAAACAAGGAAACTCATCATTAAGATACATTGCAGATGAAACAGGTATAGACTGTACTATATATACAGGTCTATACTGTACTGCTCAGGACAGTGCAATGCATAAAAGATGGGCAATATGTATAAGATAGGTGATAGAAATAAAGGGAGAAACTGTTTCTCTGAAAAAGGAGAGATAGATACAAGACGATGCATACACATGAATAACAAGGAAGGAGATCCAGGAGAAAACTGATAACGCTAGCACCTCAGAAGAAAGGAGTCACCTGATTGAGGTCAAAGGTGGGGGAGATAACAGCACTGTGTCCCTTTTCATCTCTTTGGAAAATTGAACTGTGTGAATGCATTATCTAAGCTGTATTGCTCACACTTGGTGGGAGTGCGAAGAGGGATGGAAATAAATACAATTTAACAGTGACTCGGGGATAGCTGTGCTGAGCAGTCTCAAAGGTCAAGGTCTCTGGGCTTTGGGTCATTCCTGCACACTGGGTTTGTAATCGCCCTTCCCCATTAGCCAGGTTGTCTCCCTATATTCCTACAGCTGCTGTCTGGAATAGAGACAGCACACTCCCTTGGTAGGGAGAAGAGAGCCCTGGGGACTGTGTAAGCGGTGCTTCAAATACCTGCTTTGTGAATTTTGTCTTCCAAGTCTGCTAATTCCTTGAAAGAAAAAAAATCATTCCTCAACAGTCTTAACAGCCTGTCTTCCCTAACACCTGATCAGGCACTCAATGCCTCTGGCAGCTATTCAGCTCTAGCTTTGCATGAAACAATCGTTTTGATTCAGACCCCGAGTTTTGGAATTAAGCGTGAAGAAACCGTTACTAAGACTTTGGATGGCTGTATCAGGGAGTCATGCTCTTTCCTCTACGGAAAGGCCCTAAATCCTCCTAAATCTACATGTCAAACCACAGAACCACAGCCGTGTGTATTCCCAGCTCACGTGTTAGGAAAAGTCTTCACTCTTGTGTTTATATCCTGCCTCATTTCTAAGACCACCACCCACCTCTTACCCTATGTGTTCTCCGCAGAGACTAGAGCAGCCACCTCACACCTCCTCAGAAGACCTTCCTTGGGGTTTTTCAGATGTGCTAGTTGATAGCCAATCATAGAAAGATGCCCGTCAATTATGTAACAAAGAGAAAATGGATAACTAGACATGGCCAACTTTTGGTACTCTTCGTCTGAACCAGAGTCAAAAAAGCCCATTCCTGTCTTATGTCACTTCCACTAGGGTACAGACATACACAGCTTTCTCTAACAGAATGATTCTCTTGAAAAGGGGAAAGCTATCAAAGGATGTCCCCAAACCATCTCCTTGGGCTGTTTTTGTTTGTTAAGATCAATTTAGATACGTCATTCTAAGGAAGTAAAGAGTATTTGAATTGCTAATTTCATCTACTTATTAAGCATAACTGGGGTTATTAAAACAACTACTTTCACACATACTAACAACTGCCTTTCTGCTTGCTACTTGTCTATGTGGGGTTTAAAATGTCTAAATCCTATTAAAATGGCTAGAAACGGCTTGCTATGAAGTAACCTGGATAGCGTGTTCACAAACTTGGGAATTAATACTGCATAGAACCAGGTGACAAGAACACACAGCCTTAAGAGATGATTTGCCAATTAGTGAAAAGAGAAACATGAAGTTGAAAAACAAAGCAAAACAAAACAGGGAGGAGTATATGGGATGGTTTGGAGAGAGGAGAGATAAGGGAGAAATACTGTAACTATAGCATAATCCCAATTTTTTAAATCAAGAATTTAAATTTGTTTTCCATTAACAAATACCACTTTTAAAACCTTGAAAAGAAGATGTGTTTGCAGGTGATCTAGCAGTCTTACATCATTTCAGATTTGCAAAGTGCTTTCCAACCATACAAAATCCCATGACGAAGAATAGTCATTGTCCCAAGGAATGAAGATGAGTCCTTCTCAAATAGCAGAATGCGTTAGACCACTTTCCAACCCCATCCCTCAAAAATCCACATCATTACCACAGAATCCCACTCATACCTAGGGCCTTGGAGCTCTGTTCTTCCCAGATCAACTAATCCAGGGCTTCACAAAGCATGAAACCTGTAACTCAGACTATGGAAATCCACCTGTGTCTGAGAGGCCTGAGTTGCTCCATGACTATCTACATTTCCTCTGATGGACAGGACTATAGATTTGCTTTGCATCCATACAAATTAATAAGAATCAAAGGAAGTTCTGATTATATTATCAGGTAATTATACAATTAAGCATTTGATGACAAAGGATCTTTGTACTGATATTCCCACATCTTGGAGGCCCCTGTCCATTCTTAACTTATTCAGGTCCAAGTCATACTCCAAGCTCCACTCAAAAACAGACTTCCAAATGGCTACCATGTGTATCTGCAGACTCACGCATGTGCAATACAGTTTGCAATGGGACAAGAGTAAGCGGGGCAGAATAGAAACAGCCTCAAGCTTAAGGGTCTCCTATACCTGAGCTTGAATCCCAGACCTGACACACAGTGCTCTTTGGGAAAGGAATATTCTCATTTCACTTCTCTCAGTCCTCATGCATCTGCAGAACTACAGCTAACATAAAAAGACATGACTGTGGTGGGCTCTCGGCCCACCACCTGGCAGGCAGGTGTCCTCTTAGCTCTGTGAAACTTCCCTTACAACCTGATTTCACTATCTCTACCTTTAGGTGCCAAAATATTAATTGGTCCTGTTTCACATATTCAATACTCATATATAAAACAATTTATGTCAACAGTTCGCCAATCAAAGTAGATGAACTACTTTGAGTTTGAAGGTCTGGGAGGGAAGGTCGTTCTCACTTTAGGATCTTTCATGGGCTCCTAGAAGGTGCTGTTGACAGCAGGGTTTTAGCAGTTCAGAATGAGCTGCTCTCAAGGAGCACAAGCCGCAGGCCGTTGGCAACAGAGGCCACGGAAGTGTTTCACACAGTCAAACGGTTCTGCGGGTAGACGGGTTATGGGCGCACATGGGATTATTGTCCCATCTGCCCTCTCCAGTTGCTGCCAATACACATTATTTCCCAGCCTGCTGTACACCAGCACAATGCCACCTCCAGAAGAGCCAAAGATGTCTAAGAACTTGGGCCCTGCCTTCCCAGCAGCCTTTGTATAATAGAAAGACATTAACTAAAATTTAACAGCATTCTTAAAGGGCAGGCAGGGCCCTGCTCTGCCAAACTGCAACTGGCTCAGATTTCTCAGTAGGAAGTGAGCAAACGGAATAGATTTTCTCTAATGTCTATCACAGCTCTGTCTTCAGTCTATTAATAAATTGCCTCTTGAAATATATGTATTCAAATGTTACTTAATAATATATTATTAAAAGGATTTTTTTTCTAGATGGAAGAAAATGATTGTCATTTCAATCCCCACAGTGAGTGTCCATGATTCTGCAGGAAACAGGTTATTTCTGGGGTGGAATTACAGAACAAAGGTGCATATGAACTATGCTCAACTAGGGGGTAAGGGGGCAGTAGGCAGGATGCTGTTACAAGTGGCAGCTCAGGAAAAAGCAAGGTCAACAAAGGAACAAGAATAGAATGTCGAATTATTCTCAGTTTCATTCCAAACAAGGATAAAAGGCCTAGTCAACCTCATCAGCCCTTGAAAGAGTCTCATGCTAAGACACCCTGGGATATAGGTCTGGGGGTGGGTAGTGACCTTTCAGATTTCCAGAATGTGAAATTGTGCTCAGTATCCTCTATTTGACAGGTTCTCCAAACGTAGCAATAGAATGTTCTCCATTGCCTAATTAGATAAGCCCTTAGCTACCCACACAATGAATGTTACCCCATTTTCCTAGGGGCACAGTGGGAAGGTATCCGTTTGTTTAAATTTAGTAAAGCCCAAAGTCCAGCCGTTTCCCTCACACAAGTGAACATTCAAATGCCCAAGATGGTGTCTGTGGAGTGAGGTCCAGAGAGCCATAGGTGAAGGTCAGAGGTCCCTGTCCCCTCACAATGGCCAGCCCAGTAGTAGATCTGTAACTCTCTCACCTTCAATAACATTTACTTCTTAGCCGCCTCTACCCAGCACTTTAATTTTAACCAATAAACAAGCTAAGATAAACCTTTCTCAAAAGTCTTATTTATATTAAAATATTCAGCTGCCTTGAGAAGGAAGGCCAAAGGAATTTAAACCATTCAGCGTATAGAAAATATTGAGGTCCAGTGGCCATTGAAAATCCTATTCTCATATCCTTTGTGTTTTTTCTGCCTCATTTTTCTTCAGAAGTCAGCGCTAGCCCTGAAGAGCTATATAAGTGTGCTGTAGAGTTATGGACAGAACTCAAAAAAATCTCTTAGTCCACAGCCCTGAATCACAGACTGTTTCTATAGGTTCCCAAAATGTAAAATATAGGCACACTGGCTTCCAGCTTTACTTTCATTCTAACTGCTAGTGAGTCTGTAAGCAAAAGCCTTGACTTTTGAATTTCCATGAGAACACACTTTCTCCACAGCAAGGCGCAGGCTGTCAACAGAGGAAATGATGAGCGAAGGAGGATCCTCACAGTCGGCTTTGGGAGCCTTTCTCCCCCACCCCCACACCCTTGGACAGAATGACCACCTTTTCCTAGGCCACACTACTTGTCAAGTCACTGTATATATAGGAAGGGACCCCAGAAGTCAGGAAGATTAATTCTGTCTAAAAATCCATGAGCTCCCCCACTGTCCCTTCCTAAGATGCATCCCAGCAGCTCTGACACAAGGCAGGAGTGTACGGAGCACAGGTACCATCCCCTCTCACCTCCCAACCAAGGAATCCTCATCTTTTTACAGCCCCTTACACACCCTCCATCCACATAGATGGAGCAATAACAATATATTTATTAAACAATCACCAGAAAAGCCTAAATCAGAACAGCAAATTTCACAGTTATATTTTTTGAAGGTGCAATCATCCCCCAGAAGGAAAAATAGTTGGGATAAATTAATCAGCTGAAGCCCTAAGAAAGTCAGCACAGGTTGCCAGGTGTGTGGTTTTATACTTCTATTGCTATTTTGTACAATGAGGTCATTCTATAAACCTCCTTGTAATTGGGAGGCTCAAAAGATTCTGTGTGTGATTTTAGACTTAACATGTAAGTGGTTTCACGGCTTGCTTGAAGTTATCTTTACTAATTACCATTTGGGGAGGAGGGGATTGTTTGCCCGCTATTTGCAAAATGCTCAAGGAGAGCAATGCATGCTATTATTAAAACAAACCTAAAGGGAACGACTCTTCTGAAACATGGATCTAAAGAACAGGTGAACACAGAGGAAGGCTAAAGGGATTTTTTGTTTGTTTTATTCATGAAGAGCGAAGTCTTCAGTTACTGGGACTTTGGGCATTCTAGAGAAAAACTACCTCCCCTGTGGATCTGGTAGTTCCACGATCAAAACAGCAAGAGTGGTCTATTTATCCAGCACATGAACTACGGGAAGAAAATTCTCTGAGCCCAGAGAGAAGCACTGAGTCCTTTCTAATATCTTCAGTTAAATAGATTGACGAGGTTCTAATAACTCCACAAGAGTCTCTTTCAAGAGACTGGAGAGATGGCTTGATGGTTAAGTGCATGGCTGCTCTTCCAGAGGACCAGAGTTCAAGTCCCAACACCCAAAGAGCAGCTCACCACCATCTATAACTCCAGTCCCAGAAGTTACAGATGCCCTCTTCTGACCTCCATGGGCACTGCATACACATGGTACACATACATGCAGGCAAAACACCAATCCACATAATTTTTTAATTAAAACATATAAGTAAATAATGAATAGATGGATGGATGGATAAGAGTACTTTGGTGCTTGTGGTTGTTTTTAATGGTGGGGAATCAAATCCAGAACCTCAGCTTTGCGTATGCTTCACCACTGAACTACATTCCCAGCCTTCCAGCAGAGTCATGAGACACAGGATACGAACAGGACCATCTGGTCCAGTTAGAAGGAACACAACCCAGCGTCTGCCCTCACTTCTGATACTGCCTGCAAGTGCAGAGGTCTTCAGGTTTGCTCATTGCCTGGAAGCCTCGAGGAACTTGCTACAGCCTGTTTTACTCAGAGCATGATTCACTGTAGGGAAAGCATACGATTCACTGTAGGGAAAGCATCCAAAGGAGGACACATAGTGCAGGATCCAGGACCAGTTAATCATGTGTTAACCACAGGGGTTCCACTGAGCTTAGGTGTCAAGGGTCCCATTAGAATGACTGCCCATATGACTGACTTCAGTCACCAGCCCTTCCTTTATGCATGACTTCAACTACCCATCATAAATCACAATAAATAATTTTTTGGTATAGCCATATATGTCACTATGTTGTGACCAGATTTCACTCCAAATCACACCATGGTCCTTCTGGCATTCCCAATCTCTACACTAATATTGTTAGATCATAACAAAGGCCAGGCATCCTAGATGCAAGGTTAAATCTTTAATACACAGAAAACAAATGTCCATGCTGAAATAAAGTGAAATACCCCACAGAGGTATATCCCACAAGGTTAGCCTACCGCAGTTGAAGTTGCTGACCCCCACATCCCCTGTCACCTCTCTCTTTCTCTGAAATAGTAGAGCCAAGAAATGATGAAACCAAATGAACATGATTTAAATTAGTGAGAGCTACCAGGTACTAGTCAAGGTTTTTACATTGTGACCAAGTACTCAGGATGCTGAGACAGGGAGTTGTAAGTTCAAGGCCAGCCTGGCTTATACATCAAGACACTAGCTCAGATGAGAAAAAGAGCAAATATTTAGTTGTTTGCATATGGTTCCCCCCAAAAAAACAGGGTAATTCTTTCATGGGAATTCTGTGATGCTTCTGGGGCTAGCAGAGCTTCATTTGTTTAAATTTGAGCATCTACTTTTGGGAAGTTAAATTAGAAGTCTAACAGTTGAATGTATCACTTGGAATAGTTTATGTTCTGACCTACCCAAAATTTGACAATCATCCAACAAACATGTACTTGCCTCAGCCCATTGTCAACTGGCTGAAGGCTCTATACAAGATCAGCTTTGTTCTGGAACTCAGGTGGATTGATGAGCCCCCACCTGCCACTAAGCTGGTTACTATGACAGGGAGGTAAGTAGATGATGAAGTCACATCTCAGGGTCACATTTAAGTGCAATTGGGTGAGGAAGTGCAACCCTACCTTGTGGGTCAAATGGAGGAAGAGAAACTAACACCAGCAAGCAGTGACTCAACCACCTCAGCTACTTTTTAACCAAAGTAGGACAAGTGTTTATCACCTCTCTGTTCAGAGCTGGAAGGAACCTGACTGGGAATTGTTGGGGGAAGGGGTCATGCTAATCATTTTTAAACCAAAATACAGGAAATGGTTTTTAGCTAGATGAATAATAGATAGTTACAGCATCAAATGTCTCAATCTCATGATCCTGCCTCGCTTTGCGGGATGGGTGCCAGCAATCTAAAGTCCCTGTCACAGGAGGTTACTAGCCTCATTCTACCTCCCAAAGGCTGTCCTGATATGAGAAGTGTCAAAATGGCCAGAGCTGAATTATGTATTGGAAGAGTAACCTGGGTCCAACGATTAGCAACAAGGCACACACAGGTCTACCTCCATCGGCAAATCCAAGTACAATGCAAAATTACAGCAGAGCCAACCTCACTACAAGATGTCAGCAAAGCTAAGAACAGAGAAACACGCCTTTCAAGAATTCTTAAGAGAGGAACCATGGACGCGCCTGATAAATTGCCAGCTGAACTTAGTTTGAACTGAACTAAAACCCCACCACTTCCTCAAAGACTTTTGGCCAAAGAGAACATAGTACTAGAATTATCAAATGTCTTTAATCTGAATAAAGCATTTGAAAGTTTGTATTAAGTTTCATCTTTCCTGTCCCAATCCATCCAGCTAACTACACCAGCTGCTTAGCAATACATGTGAAGAAAGGCATTGGTGGGGTCTAGGAGGCATCATCAGTGACAGAATAGCTTCTATATTACATGAGGCCCTGGGCTCAATATCAACACCGCCAAAAAAAAAAGTGAGTGGCAAATGAGTGAGTACTTACTTAAAGGCATAAGGACAGGAAAGGTCTGTTAAGGGCCAGCTAGGGGGCTCAATGAGTAAAGTTTCTTGCCACCAATCCCGAAAACCTCAGAATATGTGGTGGAATGAGATAACTAACACCTATGAGTTGTCTCTGATTTCTGCTGGCACATGGGTGTGCGTATGCATGTGCCACAGTAAAGTGGACTGGATGCATTTGCCCTGGAGAGGGCCTGAAGTTGCACCAACTCTATAAAAGCACTGAGGGAGCTGCCCACCAGAATTCAATAGGTGCTCTCCTTAAATTTGAGAGGTAGAAGAGTCAACAGATGAAGCAAAGCCACTTCCCAACAAGGGGAATATGCCATGGGCTCAACAAACACACCCTCCTGCCATCAGGGGCTGCTCAAACAATATCTAGGCACTATGACTCATAGGAAAGGTATTGAACTAGTTGATCTGTAAAGATCTAGACTCCAGAAAAATAACTGCATCAATATTTATGTGGATAAGGAAGATTTTTAAGTTCTGTAATATTCATATCACACCCAAAAGAAAACCCCAAAGGTCTATAGACATAAAAGGAAGAAAGCATATCTTTGTAAAGAAAGAAATATCTTAGCTACTATCCACAAGCACACAGGAAAATCTTTTCATAATAGGTACTATAGAAACAATAGGGCCAGCCAGAACTTAGCAGAATTTGTGGGCACACCTGTCCTACTATGTCCCACACATCTGGCTTGATTGGATCCACAAGGTTCATACTGCCTTTTCCATCACTCTTTTAGTTGTCTTGCTTAGAGCTGAACACACAGTGGGCATCCAATAAACATTTTCTGGAGGCCCTTAAGCTCCTATTAGGTTATTTCCTCCTTATGCCATGGCTTGGTCTAGTACAGAAGTTGATTACACACACCATCGTAGTGAACTCATGTAATAAAAGCATTCTGGGTAGGTGACTACAGTGAGCTGCTGACTTAGTGGCAATGAGGGGACCCAGGTAACTGCTGATGTCTGGAGCATTTCTCACCAGGAATGCTAAGTGCTTATAGCAAACCCAAACAGCCCTTCAAGTGGGGAATAAAGAGAGAGCAATCAGATGGCATAGCATCCTATTAGTGACACTTCCCCTCTTACTCTTTCTTCCCATAGGACTGTGTAAAGAACTAGACCAGAGTAGTTCAGCAGAGATCTTGCCGCTGCCTAAGACTACTTCACACACAACTTCCTCCACAACACATCTTTGGCTGCCAATCTGAAGAGGTCTGTCTTTGGTTTGAGCTTGTCCATGGTTCTACCATGAGTTTCCCAGGGTCAGACCTCAACTTTGGTTCTTCTCCCTCCCATCCAGCAGCAGGACTTGGATGGAAACAGTAGCAGCAGCTGCTGGAAGTTCTCTGTATCTATGTCAGAATCATAGCAGACAAATCTGGAAAACCCATCATGGGATCCTCGGGAGAGAGAGAAATCTACTCTTTAGTATATGACTACTGTGGGGGCTGAAGGAAAACAATGGTACTACAAGTAAGTGACACCCAAGCCAGACAGCAGCTAAGAGTCTAGAGAGAGCATGCCATGGATTTTAAATGTCAAAGGCTCTTTGACATATCTAACACAGCATGGAAGGTAGGAACACAATACATCCAAATAAACAGTTTGCATCCATGGGGCATTCAGAGACAAAGAGCATTGCATGATCAAGTTCAGATCCCAAGTGTGGGCGATAGGATGTATGCACATGCACGTGCATAACTACTTTATTTATTTTTAAACTCTTTATTTGTTCTCATGTTTTATCCATCACGCATCTTGATCCCAATCACTTCCCATCCCTTCGTATCCACTTTTGCCCTTGCACTCTCCTCTCCCCAATAAAATAAAATTTAAGAGAAAAAAAGAAAAGGAAAGGAAAAATCTCATCATGGAAGTTATGGTGTGACATAGGGACTCACACAGTAAACCCTTTATCCATATATCTATACTTGCAAGTGTCCATTGCAAACACTCATTGGACTGGTTTGAGGTGTCTGGTTTCTGCTATACTATTGATGCTGGGCCTTCACTGGGACTTTTCATGACCACCTTGTCGTTGCCCTGTGTCATGGAGATCCTGCAGCTTTGGGTCTACAGGACCAGCTCCTTCACCTGCCCCAGCAGATCATAGATGGAGTGGATGCTGGGGTGGGCCAACTCATCATCCTGGTTCTGGGTAGTTGCAGGGTTGGTCAGCCTGCCAACTCTCCCCTGTCTTCACCCCCAGGGTGAGCTCTCCAGCATTTCCTTGGCTAGTTCACCCCTTGCAGGGATGAGCAAGGGGCCAGGCCAGTTCTCTTGCTTTCAGGTCCTCAGGGTTGGATCTCCCACACCTGGACCATCAGGTGTGTTGCCCAGGTGGTGGTGAAAGGGACACTCTCCTGAGTCCTGCAGCTGGTGAGGGTCAGGGACAGCCCTTATGACCTCAGGGCCAACTCACTCGCCCACCTACCACAGGAGCAAAGGAGAGGGCATCTCTCCCCCACCCACACCGCCATAACCCAGATGAGGGACAGGGCTAGATTTACCATGCTCACGTCCTCAGGGTGGTTCATCTGAGCCCCTGCCAATAGGGTCAGCTCTACTGTGCTGCCTAGGAGAAGTGCAGGGTCCACTTTTCCGAGTGCTGCATCTGGTAAAGGGGAAGGTCAGCTCCTTCACCCACCACAGGAGTGGCAGGGGCAAGAAGGGATGGTATCTCTCCCTCACCCTCATCACCACGTGGCAGACGAGAGGGGTGTGACCATATGACTACTTTAAATCTCCCAGGGTGTCAGGGGACACATCAGTAAAGACACACTTCTCTGCGATGAGTATGGATCCTAACACAGACATTCCTTGATAGAAATCATGGGATTCAAGAGGTTTCTACCTGGAATTCCCCTAGCTTTTCCAAAGGAGAACATAGTGGATGACAGCCTTAGAATGACTGTAAAATAACCTACTTCCAGGTGTCTTTGTGGTGTCCCTAACCACAGCAATCCTCACAGGGCCAAGTGAGGATTAAATAAATACCTCAAGTGAGGTATTTAAATAAAAAATGCTGATGGCGAGAGTTTAGAAAATTCATTTCATTTATCATAAAAAATTGTATTCTTCCATTAGTTAATAATAAAAATGTATTCAACCAACAAAAACGCTCTAAAGATCATTCAACCAGCTTTAACCTAAATCAAGATGTGCAAATTGAACCTACTGGTAGCCATTCCAAAAGAAATTTCTGCACACACAGGGAAAGATGCCACTTGAAGGCTATACAAGCATAGTATGGGGGGAAATGGATGATTTTCCATTCAATTTAGGAGCTCAAGACATTCTAATTAAGTCTGCAGACTTGTTACATCATTGGTCTTCACGGGAGCCTTTGACATTGATGGAAGATACCACTTACC
>LOJH01024338.1:8830-19152 GCA_001685095.1 Ellobius talpinus | reverse complement strand
AGAGAGTGGACAACCTTGTCTTGTTCCTGATTTCAGTGGGATTGCTGTGAGTTTTTCTCCATTTAGCAAACATGGAGTTTTGAGAACAATGCTCTGTGCATACTGTCTCCTTGCCATAGCTTGGTAGCCTCTTAGAATCACATCATACTTGAACCATGATGGCTACAGAGAGATGTTTTGGGGGCATTTATTACCTAAGGTTTGTTCTAAAACAGAAGGATAGAATAGATTAACAAAAGGTCCTCATGCAGGCTTCTCAAGACTCCGTTCATTCATGTCAAAGTCAATGAGTTTTAGACAAATGTTGTTGTGTTTTACAGGAAACACTGGTTTCTCCTGCTAGCCAGACAATGAGTCCATTTGCGAGTAGATTTAGAACCTTTCCTCAGTTCCTAGCATTTGGTTAGGGACGTTTTTCCACTTCTTTTTGGCACATCCTCTGGCAAAGCACCAGTCTGGAAGACGTTTTCAGCAAATATCAATCTAGAAACATAAAGTCTTAAGAACAAAAGACCCAGGTTCTCTGATGAAAACCTATTTAACTTGTTTTAATGTGTGTAGAGAATCTTACCTATTGCTCTGGAAGGCATAGTATGTTAGAAAACTTACGCAGTGCCCGAAAGAACTGGTCAAGGGTTGTGGATCTCCTTTCCATCTGCTCTCCAATGGTCTCTAGTACCTTGAGCTGCCCGCAGGGACCTGAAAACAGGGCAGAATTTGCTGTTACTCTTAATTCTGTCTTTTCTTCTGCCTGGTTTTATTCCTAGGAAGTATAAAGTTTTTAAGCAACCAAACTGATCTTTTGAACTTTCACTGTTGCCTCCTTATAAACAGAACAAGGGTTCAGAATGGCCCAGAAGTCATTGATATTGTCCTCCCCAGCCAGCACCTGATACCCACAAAGCTCCCACACCATCCCTAGATTGTGTGCTGACTACTTATAAGTGTCCACTCTTCCTGAAGACATTTGAAATGGTGAGATGACAGCTATGTCTCTATTTAGTTTTCATGAGACAAGGAAACAAACCCAGACTAATTTTAAAAGATGGATTAAAATAGTCTTCTTACGGGAACACTGATAGTATGTATATTATATGACTTACTTCTTTGTGAATTCATATACGAGGAGTATCATCTTGTGATTTCTTGAGACCTTCAAGGAAAATACCTTGTTTTAAGAGTGTCTCATTCAGCATAACATGAAACCTTAGAGGCAAAACCTTTCTGTAGCAAGCATGCTCCTTGCCCTCTTTCCTTAACTGTCCCTTGTCAGGTGCTGAGTTCCCAGCAGATTTAAAGACAATGAATTATTTATACAGGTGGCTGCTGAAAATGAAACACCCTTCGGAAAGCAAGCAAAAACATAAAAATTTAAAGAGTTTGGTGGATTCCTATGTTCAAACATCATGGGGCCATTCCTTTTTATTTTTTTAAGCCCTGACTTTCATACTATCCATAAAAGGAGGAGTCTTCAGCATGTCTGAGCAAACATAAAATTCTAAGAAGTTTTCTAGCCTAAAAAAAATGAAGATCCATTGAGGCACAAAGGTGATCCACTTAAAATTACAAATTGCAGAAGCATTTTGTTTAAGCATTTTTAAACTAATTACCCACATTGATTTATTACTATAGATTTCTTTATAAAAAGTGGGCTTTTGAAACTAAAATAACTAAATGTATCTACCAAGATGTTTTTCAAGGGAGAAATTAATTGTACTTTCTCATATTATGAAGTCCTTGTATCCCCATGTGTGTATCCAGGAATGTGCTTTGTGTCTATACCTGAAGAACCTATGTTTAAAACTGAGCTTTCCACTTCCCTACACAAGGAAGACCCATTCACAGTGTCTATAGACAACCTGTGTCTCCGTTATCCAAACAAGGAAGAGTCCATTACAGCATGAATCTTGCTTGTATGGGTCAGCAGAGGGAAGGATGTGCAGATGGTACTGTCTACAAGGGATGCCATTGGTGCAGGGCACCATCAGGAGATGGTGCCACTAGCAGAGGATACTATCTTCCAGCAGAGGATCCAAGAGGCTAGGCTGTGGCACAGCACACTGTAATTGCACAGCTGTATATGATGCTTTTGAGATACCTGTGGGAACAAATGAACTGGCGGCATTTGGCACTAAGGTAAACAAGCTATTTCTTCTCACAGGCACATCCATGGATGGACCAAGTCTGAGAACCCTCACCCACATCAAGGGAAGTAAGATGCATAGAGACACATACATGACACCTTCAAAAACTTAGCCCAGGACCTTTGGTACTGTGGTTTATTCCAATACCATTTCACATTTGCTCAGGTCAAACATTTGAATTAATAATTAAGCTTTATTATTCTTTATACCTCAAATATAATCCTTGAGGAATTCCTACCAGCTTTACTTTCAAAACATGCTCAAGATACAGCTCTCATAGTTTATCTTAGAGTACAGAATGCTCACAGGGCTCCAATCAAAGCACCATGACTTGTCTCTAGCCTCACCTTGCCCTTTGCAGTTCCTTAGCTAAATGGCACACTTGAAACTATGTCATATGTCACATCTCTGCTTAAAAACCCATGAGGCTTCCTTCTCCTTCCTGATAAAACTGTTTCTGTCTCCTGGACAAGTTGCCCACCCCAGAGCTGTGTGGTGTCTGCTCCCCTTGTATGGACCCCCTCTTCTCCAACATTATCTCTTAAAAACTGTGACTGATAACTTTACCTTCCCAAGGAGCTGCCTGATCAGGCCAATTAGTACAGAAGCTGGGCTTATGCCCTTCCCCATGTCCTTATCTCTATTTATCTTTCTATAAACACACACAAACACACACACACACACACACACACAAACCAAAACAAGTACTCCAGCGCCCTTCCATTTAGTATAAACTTTATGACTTTCATTATATGTATTTGCTGTTGACTGTTGTTTCAGGCAACAGAACGAAGTTGCACAAGTCACATGTTGTCTGTTTTTATGCCATGACAAATCTTGGAGAGCTGGAAAATGGTACTCAGTACATATTCGATGAATGAACAAAACATTTCCACAATAAAAAGTAACATCAATCTCTCAACTTAATATAAATAAAGCAATTGAGACTATCAGTTCCAACACACTTGTCCTGCCCTTTTTGACTCATGGAGAAAGCTATGCATGTTTACATGGCCATGCAACGAATGCAGGAGACAGAGCTATGCATGTTTTCATGGCCATGCAATGGATGCAGGAGACAGAGCTATGCATGTTTACATGGCCATGCAATGGATGCAGGAGACAGAGCTAGCTATGCATGCTTACATGGCCATGCAATGGATGCAGGAGACAGAGCTATGCATGTTTACATGGCCATGCAATGGATGCAGGAGACAGAGTGCATGTTTTAAAACTGAAGCTTCTGTGTCCCCATATGCATTTTATGTAGCCTAAGGATTCTCTGAAGATAGTTTGCAATAAAATGGTGACTTGCTCTCCTTCCCCTTACCCCAAGCTAGGCCAGTTAGCTATTGCTATCCACAGAATGGCAAACCTACTTATTACTGGCCTAATTCAACCTGATTGGAGGTCTGTCTGGATGCCAAAATGAAATGTAGTCTCAAATAAGCAGTGTGCACAAGATATACCCCTACCATATGCTTGGACCATGCCTGCTCCTTGTGCATATGGATTATTGGGGTGTCCAGTTTCTACATTCATCTATTAAGCATTTCCCATGACATGCCACAGTGTATAAGAATGTACTATATGTCACATAGGTCTCATTTCAAAAGTTTAATCCTCGCAAATGTTTCTTGACACAATTTATTTTCAGTGGGAAAGAGTCCTTCTGGCCAGCTCTCACTCCTGCACTGGGGATTATGGTGAAGGTTCCTAGCAAGGCTCCCCTGGGCGTCGTGCCATTGCAGCATTGCTGAGGAGGAGAACATAACCGAGTCTGTGAGGCATGCCTGAGATACAAGTTCTGGTTGGCTCTCAGACTCCGACTTTGGCGTTGGGTGATTTCATTCATTCTCAATTCAATTTCCTAAAAAAAAAAAACAGAGGTAATACTGTCTCCTCTTGTGCTGAACCTGTCTCCTATGCCTTCCTTGCTTTTTTTTTTGTTTTTGTTTTTGTTTTTTTCCTTCCTTGCTTTTGTCAGGAATGCAAGGCTGGTTTGTGGCACCTAGGGAAGACCTTAAAAACTTCACTCATATGAAGTACTCCTTGATGGGCTTGTTTGATCAACTGATCCCAGGTCTCATGGGGCTCTTCATTTAATTCTCAGTAGATGACCATGTGGTACCTTTCCCAGGTCAGCTAAGTACAGGATCCCTTCCTAGGGAGCTCCTTCCTTACTCAATGATCAATCCATCTTCCCCAGCAAGGTTCACTGCACCCTGGTGATCAAGAAGTCCTGAGTTAGTCATTGAAAATTTTATGACACTTTTCTATGAAATTTGGCAAAGATCCCTAGAGGTTTGGGGATCCTGTGAGGAAGTGCAGAGACTAGTCACCTGGGGCTGTGGGTCTTCTCACAGGTACTGCAGAGATTGACCTGTGGCACAGATGATGAAGATGCATATTTCCCTACCTGTCGCCTTCTCCTTCATCCAGACTCATCTTGGAAGAAAGGATGAGAAGTTTAAATTACCTTATAAACAAGTGGTGTAAGTAACTCATTTATGCAGTCTGCCTAACTCAGGCACTGGCAGCCATTCAAGGACAAGACTGGGAACCTATCACTGGGATAACCATAACTACACTGAGGTGAACACTTTAGGGAAGGATAAAGATGATTATTACTACAAACTTTCATTTACCATAAGTATAAGGTTATTTTTCAATAAGAGACCAAGGAAGACTGGGAATCCCTGGGGTTGTTTTATATAGTTTATGGAGCCCCCAAACATTTGCACAAATAACCACTTTTGACAGGAATTCTTTCCTCAAAGTCTGTGCCATCCTCTGCCTGCAGGGTAGGAAGAATTAACTTGTGGTCCATGCAGTACTTGTCCTGTCCTTTCAGTGGCTAAGTGCTCTGGACACTCAGGACTGGCGGTTCTGAGGCATCTACTCAGGTAACTCTATCCTCCAACCCTCTGGCCATGGATTATCAGTCCCCAGTGTAACTGCAACAGCCATTATTCCCCAGAAGATCAGTACCTTGACTTTTCTTCCGGCTACTCTGCGAAGTCAGTCCAGTTCCTGAGACGGAGGCACTTGGGTGTCCCTTGGGAGAATCCTCAGGAAGATTCCTTGCTTGGAGTTCGCCTGGCAGACCCTTTGGGAGAATGTGTGAGATCTCGTATAGTGGTGACAAATACCTTAAAGAAACCACTTTACGAAGAAAATGTTTATTTTGGCTTACTGGGTTAGGGGGTTCATTCCAAGGTCATGGGGTTTGTTACTCTGTGATCTGTGCTGGGAAGGCAGAGCATTGGTGTGGAAGAATGTGGTAGAGAAAAACAACTTAACTCAGGACAGCCAGGAAGCAAAGGAGAGGCAGGAAGGTGTCAGAGGCAAGGTGTCCTTCAAAACTATGTCTCCCGTGACCTACTTCCTCTAACTAGGCCCTACTTTGCAATAGTCAGTTCAGCTATGAATTTATCAGTAGATTGGTTTACACATGAAGTTGTATAATGGGTTTTCATGGCTCATTCATCTCTCAATAGCACTACCAACCCAGAGAACAGCTGATCGATTCATGAGCCCTTGGGAGGGCTCCAAATGGCAATAAAACTTCTGGGGAGGCCAGGAGAGCATGTTCAAAGTTCTTCAGCTTATTATGTCTGTTGTACTTCTAACAAAATTAGTATTTGTGATTTTTAAAGGAAGTGATTACCAGTCAGGCAGTGATGGCACCTGCCTTAGATCCCAGTATTTGGAGGCACTGGTAGGTGAATCTCTGAGTCTGAGACCAGACTGGTCTACAGAGTGAGTTCTAGGACAGCCAGGGCTACACAGAGAAAGCCTATTTTGAAAACAAACCAACAAACAAGAACGTGAATACCAATAATACATACTTCAAATATGATAATTATATTTTGCTGTTTAGAACACTGGTTTTAGTATACATTTGGCAATGTTCTGTTTGGTTCTGGGAAAATACAGCTTAGGTTCCTGAAGAGTTTGAACAGCAAGTAAGTCGTTCCTTTCTCTCTCCCAGATTCTTTGTCCATTTGGGAAGAAAATATTCATCAGCTCTCCTTGTTGGCTCTGTAGACATAGAGTGCAGTCTGCTTGGATCTATGAGCCAGAAAGCTGAGCAGTGTACTCAATCCTTTCCCCTTTCTTATGTACTTTATGAAAAATTCGACTACAGTCCCCAAAGAACACCAAGTCAGACATTGACACCCCATGACCATGGTGTAGATCGGAGCATTAAATGTTCCCAAGTGTGTAGACTCCCAGGAGAATGGAGCAGAGCAGGCACATCCTGGACATATATAGTGCAGAGCCCATGTCCCTGCCGTTGTCACAGAAGGAACTTATGGCAGGAGCATGTATCTCTGTGTCTGGAGCGGGTGACAGGGATACACTAAGCTGAAGCCCCAGATACTTGATTTTGTGCTCAGTTGACAAAATATTTTTAAAAAATTAATTACTTCAGGTAAGCAGTGGAATGCCTATTGGAATCCTGTCTCAAACTTTCTACACATAGAAACAAAAAGGCATTGTGCTGTGTATTCTGCAAGCACTGGTTTTTAATGGTACTGTTGGGGTCTGGCAGCTGGGCCTCTAAGCATAGGGTCACAGGTTATATGTCAGGACCAAGATACAGTATGGTATCTTTCTAATTCTGATATTTAAAGTATTTTCATAATACTTGAGAAAAGTAACATTTTAAACATATAATCTTATGCACAAATAACATGTTATATTTGTATGAAGTTTTCTTTTGTAATACAACTTTTGTAAAACTTTTTTCAGCACACAGAGGAAAAATGATTGCGTTTTGGGTGATGCTGCCTTAATTTTTCATGTTTCATAAAGACAATGCTTTTTCCCAACTAAGAAATTTTGGGTTTCCCCAAATTTCTTTCTGACTTTCCCCATGTGGGCTGTAACCAAAACATGGGGTGGAAAGGATTGAAGGAAGAAGTTCAAAACTGTGTTGCCTCTTCATTCTTGAATTGGTGTAATTTTCAATGGTGTCACCCATAAATATCGATGCTTTAGGATGCTGATGGATGCTGAGGTCTGTCTGCCCAGCCCTCAGTTTAGGCTAGAGTAAAGACTGAGGTAATACTCAACCATATCTCACTGAATGCTTATGAACTTTTCACGGTTTGTTTTTAGTTTTTCTACAGATGCGTGTAATGGTTCTGTCTGTGATGTGTGTTTGAACAGTTTTGAAGGTTCTTATGGAAGATAAAACCAAAAGCAAAGCACATGACTCAAGTTTTAATAAAGATAATCTTAAGAAAAATTTTGAAAAGCAGAAAGGATACTGTGTTGACAAGTTGATACAAGAACCTTTGTGTTTCAAAAGTTGGATACTGAAACACTTCTTTTCCATGTTTTATTATTTATTTATTTATTTTAAATTTCACTTTATATTCCAACTACAGTAAGCACCCCCACCCCTCCTCCCAGACCTCCTCCCACCTTTTCTTCTCTCTTCCCTGAGCCCATCCCCCATCCACTCCTCCCAAAGCTTAAGGCCTCCCATGGGGAGTCAAGAAAGCTTGGCACATTAAATTGAGGCTGGACCAAGCCCCTCCCCCCTTCATTAAGGCTGAGCATGGCATCCCCCCCATAGGGAATGGGCTCCAAAAAGCTAGCTCATGCACTAGGGATAGATCCTGGTCCCACTGCCAGAGATCCCTCAGACAGACCAAGCAACACAACTGTCTCCCACAAACAGAGTGCCCGGTTTAGTCCCATGGAGGCTCCACAGTTACACTTCTTTAGCTGGCAGACTGATAGGCTGCCTATTTGGCTAGTGAGAAAGATCATCTAATATTTGTTATTATTCCTTCTTCATATTTTTGTACTGGGGCTGGAGGGAGGTGAGCTGGAGAAACCAGTACCATGGTCAGTAGTAAGGCTGTTTTAAATGGGGGGGGTTCCATAAATATTGTTTCTGGCAAGTTCTGTGCCTGTTATTTCCCTCTCCTGTCTGTCAGCATAATGTGTAAAACCTGTTTCCACACATCTCCTAGGAGAGCATTCTGTTCTTTGGATATGCAGCAACTTTTGTCATTTAAAGCTAATTGGTATATTTCAAACCAGTGCAGGTTGCAGCACTTAGAGTGACATGGAGATGTGGATAGGATCATGATCCAAAATGCCCTGACCCATCTGTGCTCACAGATGCCTTTGTCCTTGGGAGATGTCTGGAAGGAGCAGAGACTCGGGGTGAATGTCATCCATCCTGCCCAAAGGGTACATCTCAAATCTGCTGGGTGTTGAACAAGATCCTGGTTAAAAACTTACACTGCTGGCCAATCCATTTTCTGAAACTGAGTTAAAAATTAAGAATCTGATCATTCATTTATGTTTTTAATTCGCACTGAATTAGGTGCGGACAGCACAGGAAAACTCTGCTACCCTTCTTGACACACATGTGAAATAGGCCTAAACTCTTGGTATCTACTCCTGTCTCTCAAGGTCCCTGAGATCTACTGTCTCTCTCTTAGCTTACTCTGCCTACCAAATAGGATTTTCTTCACCTCTTAATCTTTGTAAAGATATTTACCATGCTAAATCCTAGAAACAAGAAAAAAATAGCCTTGCTTCTCTTCTATGTCCAAATATGCAGAGAATAAGTGTTTTACAGGTGAGAAATGTACATCTCTAATCTCATTCGGACTCTGTTTTAGCGTTTCTATTGATATACATGATATATATATATGATATACATCATGACCGCAGTAACTCTTCTATAGGAAAACATGTCATTAGGGCTGGCTTACAGTTCAGAGGTTTAGTCCATTACCATCATGGTGGGAAGCATGGTGGCATGCAGGTAGACATGATGCTGGGGGAAGTTGCTGAGAGTTCTGCATCTTGATCCTCAAGCAAAAGAAAAATACTGTCTGGCACACTGAACGTAGCTTAAGCAAATGAGCCCTCAAAGCTCACCCCAATAGTGACACATGTCCTCCAACAAGGCCACACCTACTCTAGTAATGCTACACCTCCTAATAGTGCCACTCTCTATGGGTCAAGCAATCAAATATGGGTGTATGGGGGGGATACTTATTCAAACCACCACAAACCCCAATTGCTATGCAGTCCACAGTCCTGATGGTTTGGAAGCACAGGTGTTACCTTCCATGAGGTTCACCCAGCCTCCACTCTGTCCTCCTCTAGCCCAGTAAACTCATGGAAATTATTACCTCAAAACCTAGTCTCTTACCACTGAAAAATGGAAGCAATAGTACATGGAAGCGCTGGTGTCTTTGAGGATATTACATCCATATTAAGGCAAGAATAATAAAAGAATGACAGCAGCTTCAGAGTGCCCTCTCTGATTTACAAGCTCCTACTGCCCCTACTAGGTTTTGCATGTTTGCCTGTTTCATATGCAAAAAGGTTAGGAGTCACCATTTGAAGACTAAAGAGCAAGGGTAGAAGGAGAGATACAATTTCTTTAAAGAGAGTTATTCATGAGGCAGTGTCCTAGAAACTGCAAGAAAATAATTAATTCTAAATTTTTAATGTGTATTGCAAATTGATGGTTATTAGAATCCTTATTTTCTCCATGAGGAATTTTTTTAATTAAATGCTTCATAATTCAGACATGGTTATCAGAAGCCTAAGTCCAAGCCAGTGAAGGCTCTGTGGTTTGGGGTTTCCTGATATGGTCTTGCTGAGGACTTGCATGCATAATGAGTTCGTGTAAGAAAGTCAAAACCCAATTCCTTAGAGTTCTACAAAATATCAAGCAATGGGCAAAGATAAATGAGACAGATTATTGACAGGAGATAAAAATATTCTTGCTCTTGAATTTTGAGGAAATGAAATACAGAGTGCTTTTAGAAGGTAGAGTTTAAGTCAGTAAAGCAGTAATTGGAATAATCTCTTAGAACCATGTTTTTGTCCAAATATTTTGATTAAATTTATCAATCTCTAATTATGAACAAAATACAATGTTTTTCTTTTGTCCCTTGACTTGTGATAAAAAAAACGCTACAGTGATTTTTGTGTAACATAGCATTTGGTAGGAGCAAAGAGAACATGGTAATTTCTAAACAGTTACATTTTAGTTGGCGTTCATTCTGTATTATGTGATAAACACTTTCATCTTTTTAAAACAATTTTGGTACATGTTTATTTATTTATTTATTGTTTACTTGTGTGTGTGTGTGTGTGTGTGTGTGTGTGTGTGTGTGTGTGTGTGTG
>LOJH01024337.1:0-19152 GCA_001685095.1 Ellobius talpinus | reverse complement strand
GAAGAAGAAGAAGAAGAAGAAGAAGAAGAAAGAAAGAAAGAAGAAGAAGAAAAGTGCTCCTGGTCAGAAAATGATTACAGTTATACAATAAAGACAGATTCAGATGATAAAGACCTCTGAATGGGTCACAGTGTACATAGGCTTGGGAGAGAGAAGAAAAAAAGGGTAGACAGTTATAAAAAGAGATAGCTTTAAAAAATAGAATAAAGTCTTTAAAGACACAGTAAGAGTAATATAAAAGAGTACAGACAGTCATATATTAAAGGAGTAGTCTGATGGATACTATAGGCCTGTAGGTTGAAGATGGATACACCAACAATGTAAAAGAACTTTGAGTGACATGCCAGAAACTTATTGGTAGACAATAGACTCATGCTTAAAAAAACAGAATAGAAATGGGTTAATTTAAGATGTAAAAGTTAGTTAATAAGAAGCCTGACCTAATAGGACAAAGTGTTGTAATATTAATATAGTTTTTGAGAGATGATTTGCATCTGGGCAGACAGGAATGGAAGAACAGTCTCCATTTACATATTACTATCATTACTGTTTTCCTCATCCTCTTGAAACCATGACTTTTTTCTCATCTGTGACAACTTGGCAGGTTAAAACATTCTCCACTTGTATCCTTTTGTCCTTACACTTAAGTGTCCCTCAACTGAAGAATGTTTAAAGACAATGGGCTACATTTACATAATAGAGTATTACTAAACTGTTAAAAAATGACATCATAAAATTTTCAGACAAATAGGTGGAGCAGAAAAAAAATCATCCTGAGTGAGGCAACCTGGACCCAGAAAGACAAACATGATATGTACTCACTTATAAGTGGATATTAGCTGTTAAGTAAAAGATACTCATCCTACAATCCTACAATTCACAGACCTAGAGAAGTTAAGTACCAAGAAGGGCCCTAGGGAGGATGTGTGGATCTCTCTGTGAGGGGGGAAATAAAATAGATTTTGCAAGTAGACTTAGGGTGGTGTTCGTGGGAACAGGAGGGATCAGGCAAATCAAGGAGGGAACAAGGAAGAGAGTACAGGGACACAACTGGACTAGGGGAATATTTGGCATATATTATAAAAACTTAGTGCAGTGGGAAGTTTATGGTACCTATAAATGTGACCCTAGCAGGATCCAGAGATGGAAACACATTAAGAAGGAGCCAGAGACCTAAGGTAGAACCTACCATGACTGGCAAAAAAAAATCAGTGAAATGATTGCTATTAATATGCTGCTATACTCATAGATATGTGCTTAGGACAATTGTTACCAGAGAAGCTTCTTCCAACAACTGATGGAGCAGATACAGAGAGCCACAGCCAAATATTTAGGTAGAGCCTGGGAACCCCACAGAAAATGGGAGGAAGTATCATAGTAGCCAGAGGGGTTGAGGACATCAGAACATGATCAACAGAATCAACTAAGCAGGGGCTCATAGGGGCATAAAGAAATTGAAGCAGAAATCATGGAACCTGCATGGGTCTGAGCTAAGTCCTCTGCATACATGCTGTGGTTGTGTAGTTTGGCTTTTTTTTCGTGGGACTCCTAACGCGAGATAGTGGACTCTGACTCTTTTGCCTACTTTTGGGACCCATTTCCTCCTACTGAGTTGCCTCGTCCAGCCTTGATATAAAGGTTTGGGCCTAGTCTTATTGTAACTTGTTATGTCATGTTTTGTTGATATCCCTGGGAGGCCTGTTTATTTCTAAAGGGAAATCGGGGAGCAGTGGATCTGGGGAAGGAGGACTGGGAGGAATGAAGGAAGTAGAGACTAAGGTCTGGATATATTGTATGAGAGAGAAAAATTAAAAAAAAGAAGTTGCTTCATTGTCTTCTGATATCAACTATCATGGAGAAACAGAAGGTTGACCTTGTTCATCTGTTGCCATCTGAGCTCTATTTTTCTTCTAGACTGCATGCAGGAGTCTTGATTATTCAAATTTATTTTTCTTCCGGAATTATCTTGGTATTTATATTTTCACATTAGTTTGTTGTTACACTCATTAATATGGTTTCAAATCATCTTCTCAGAAGACTCAGTTACTGTAAAGTGACTATGGATGATGTCTTTCTCAGAAAATGGGTATATTTAACAGATCATGGTACCTGTCATGGAGGAGACTCTAATTCATCCCATTTTCCAGTGTTTGATATTTTTTGGTATGCTATGTAAAGAACATAAAAGAATGAAAGACTACAACCCTTGTTCTAGGTAGCTTTGTGAACACTGAACGATGTATTCATAGTAATAAGGAAGCTTGTACAAGAATATAGGAAAGCATTTGGATCGATCTTTAAAGAAGAGAAACAAAGCCTTGTTCATTTCCACCCACCACCACACAAGAGTACCAAAGAAGAAGTTCTCAAGACTTGGACCACCAATTGCCAATCACAAATTAATAAAGTTGACATGAGATTTTTAAATCACAAATAGGTCTGATAGTTTGCATTTAAATAGAAAACTCATTTCTGTTTTTAGAAAATATGTTGTGAAAATTATCCAGTGCTTAGTCTATTGTAATTTACACAAAGAAAATAGGTAGAAGAGAAAAAAATCTATTTATCTCCATCTGTCTGAGAAGAGATATATTATGACATGACAGCCTTAAGGATACCCCAGAAATATTTCTCATAAGAGTAATCTACCTAAAATAATTGTTTCATTTACCAAATGCTAAATAATGGCTATTTACCTCAATATATTTTCTGATAATAAAGATATTAGGCACTTCTAGAAAGTTAAAATTCATAGAAAACACATCGAACATCAGTGTTCCTTGTTATTCCATCACCCTAGATCACATCTGCTAACGTTTTTACTATATTCAAATTCACTAAACACCTAACACAGTGGAGGAACCTGACATGAGTCATTAGCAAAGAGTTTTAAAACGTGATTATTGTTTTCACAATGGGGGAAAATGTATTTGAAGTGCAACTGAGATTATTTATTTTTAGCCAGTGCTTTTCTGAATGTTCTCTGTAATTTAAAATGTAACTAATATAAGTAGCATTAAAGAACATAACTTAAAATAATTCTTCCAAGGTATTGGAAGTAAAGAAAAATAATTAAAATCAAAAGCAGAGAAGTCAACAAGATTATTGTTTTATAAAAATTATGTTAAATAAACAAGATATTATTTTTTACAACAGAATCATAGTAAATTTGAAAACAAACTTGATACAAATTTAGGCCAGCACAAACATTCCCACACTTCTAACTTCAGACACATCATTTGATTCCTTTATGAGGGTTTCAGTCAGACAACAAAGGTCGAATTGTCTAGCTGAAAAACTGCTCCACACAGTTCACCTAGTTTAGTATTCGTGAACAAGAAAGGAGGGACTTGGAAGCTGGGGGTGGGGCTGGAGGTAGGCTGATGGTCCATGGCTTGGGGCATGAGAACCATGTCCAGTCCAGAAAGTTCTGCATGGGGGCAGGGAAGAGCTCTAAGTGGATAATTGATGGTGGGAGCCCCAGCAGTCCTAGCCTCTTTTCTGGCCTTGTTCTCAGAGAAAGACAGTGCTTATAGCCCTGAGGAAGGCTTCCACTTTGGGTCTTTCTGTGGTTTATTGAGCTAGTTCTAAAGTTCAAGGGAAGGGGGTCACAGCAGCATGTATCTTCTCTATGGCTTTAAGCAGACATTAAAGGAACGAGGTCAGTCTAAAGGGTTCCCACAGGGGCTTCTTCAAAGCTATCCTCTGCTGAAGAGGCTTTGTTTCTTCATGGTAGATGTTTACTCAATGGCTTTGATAATATTAATTGATAGTTTTTCCTTTCAGTAAAATTTTTAAAAACCAATCACATTAACATAAATATTATCAGTTTACATAACCATAAATCAAGTTTGAGAGTAAGAGATGGTTAATGATAGATTTTTTTTGGACTTGATTCTCTTCACATATTTATTGAAAATTACATATTCAATTTGATCTTATAAATTCATTAATAATTCCTATTTTAAAATATGGCAAAGGAATTCTGAATATAGTGATTCCAGCTGTGAAGTTAATGCAGGCATGCAAATTTCCTTTTTTGGTTATTTAAAATAGCAGTGTATCATTTTATTAAGCACTTTGGGCATACATCAATAAAAAAACCCTATATATGCATGATTTACAAAAGTACTTCTCCACTGATGTGATGGCAATAAGTATATACAGCCAAAGATAGAGCAGATATGTCTCAATAACAGTAAAATGTGCATTGAATAATGTTAGTCAATTTAGTCAACAAGTGGCTATCGGAGTACTGTAATATAAGAGTAATCATCTCTATATTCTTTTACAGCTGGACCTATTATATGACTAGAAGCAGTCTTCATAATATCTGAACAGTGATGCCTTGTATTTTCACTTCTAAAATAAACAGTTATAGAAGGCCAGCGTTTGGAATGTCCCCCTTTGGCTGCATATGTGTATATGTTCACACACATGCACACAGATCATGTGTCTTCATTTAAAAGCTGTAGCTTCTATAAAATTTAATTACATCTCCCTGCAGCTTTAAATTGTGAGTGGCTTTAAATCAAGTGTGCCTCGCAAGCAGAGGCAGCTTCCATTAGATGTAATTATGTATCCCTGTGTTTCACAGAGCAGACGTGTTGTTGCTACAGGGGCATCTTCTGCGAGAGCGGCACAGTGAAGATGGCAGAGTGGCATGGGAGGCCCTCGTGCCTCCTGGAAAGGACACACTGCTGCTCGCCATAATCCAAGTGCTCCAACAAAGCCTTAGTGATGGAAGACAAAGCCAAGGAAATGGAATTTCATGCCATTTTCATGTATGTTATGTAGTCTTTGGAAGCAGTCCACTTATGCTAATTCTTCAATACATTAAATATGAATTCAAATGATTGAGATGCAGAAAGTCTTTTGCACTATATCTGAATTTCAGAACCATATGAATCACTAATTTCTAGCTGTACAAAAGGAATTGCAGAGGCAAAGCCGCTTGGAATTGTGCTTTCATTTGTTAAAAACAAACAAAGAACTCTGGAAATTTTTATACATTCTCAAAAAGAACATTTTCATTTTTAAAACTGAAAATGTCTTATTATTCAATTTTCCCCCCTAATTACTTAGCCACATAGGTTAATTCTTGTGAGAGTATGTATTTAATCACATATATGTCAAATATTATAAATCAGATTTTTGAAAACCCAGATTAAAGAAAACTAATGAATAGTTCATCCACAACAGGAGATTGATAAAGATTTTGTATTGTTACATGGTTATTGTTGACTGAAACTGTAATTCCTGTTACACACATGACTTAAACACAAAATGTCTACAGGTATAAGCTGAGTAAAATAGGCAGTTTTATATATATATATGTTTTACAATACTGAATAAAATATTATACTATAATTTGTTATTATTACACAATTATTTCCTTTCAAATGGTAGATTGTCACAATGTCCATGTCCCCCAAGTATGAGAGCATTTGAGTAAGATATTACTATTAAGATCTATAACACATCGACAGCTAGGCCAATATTATGATAAATACTGCAGAAGTTCATGTGTTTCCAGACTTACTCAATAGAGAGGTCTTTTCCTTTATTCTTTTTATGTTTTTATAAACCTAGTTCTTTTTGCTAGAATGGAAGCAAGAATAGCCTTTTATTCTTAAACAAAGTAAATTCTGGCCAAATGTTTTCCTAACTTGTCTGGAAATAAAATCGCCTCACCCAGTTGGCATTTCTGTTGACACACAGAGATTTGCAGTGGGACGTTCTGGCATTGAGAATTGCTATGCCCTGGTGAGATGTGTTTACATTCAAAATAATCAGGCTGATGATAAGACAGGAGGGGCGCTCTCCACTCTTCTCTTTGTGGGGGAACATACAGGATTTTATTGAAGACACGTATTTTGTTTTAAATGCCCTTTTATATCAAAGTGAAACTTTCTGAATTTTTAACCAAACGGTAAGCACGCCAACTTTCAGTTTTCTTTAAAATCATAGCTTTAGAGTTTTTACAAATGCTGTTTGTGTATTTACATCATAGCTTTAGAGTTTTTACAAATGCTGTTTGTGTATTTACATCATAGCTTTAGAGTTTTTACAAATGCTGTTTGTGTATTTACCAAATCATACAAAAGTTACCCTTCAAATCCACCATCTTCTAATGTAGCAGCACACTCCTATAAGTAAAAGACTCCATCTTCAAGTATCATGTTTTTATCGTAGCCCCATCTCCACTCCTGAAAACAAAACTGGACGTTTGGACTGTGAGGACTACACTGTCCACATTTGGAGCAGGGTGAGAGGCCTCTGATTCAGACCATGATGCACTGTTCTCAGGGCCCTCACACACCAGCATATTTTCTGTTAAATTTATCAACACATCACAGCTTAGCAGGCATATCTTGTAAAAATGATTTGTAGATTATTTGTCTAAATTATGGTCACTGGGCCGATTGGCTGACTGTTCTAAAGTCAGCGTGCCCTAATAAATAACAAACCAAGATGTTCATCAGTAAATTGGGGGCGTGAAGGTAGAGGAGGTAAGCCAGCTGAGTGCACAGGACCTTAGCTGAGTCCTGAGATCCTTGGACACCAGCATCTGTTACCTACTCAGCAATCTTTAATGAGTCATTTTTTTCACTGACTAGTAATAGATTTTTGTCGCTAAATAGCAGCAGGGCATTTTTGTTGCATGTTACAGTGTGCTGTACATTTGCAGTACTATATATGTGTGTGCATTAAATTGTAAAGCTTTCTGCATTCCATTTCCATGATTTCAAAATACTTTATAAAATAAAATGATTAAAATGTCACCAGATCCACATGCATTCCATTTTTTTGCAATAAGCATTTCTTCCTGCATAATAGAAATGCTGTTTAACGCCAGTGTGATTGTGAATTTGGTAAAATGAGGATGTAATAACATTTTTACTTAAACTTATAGCATCTTCCGTTCATATTGCGTTTCACAATAGTTCCTTCATAATTAAAGTGTCAAAAAACACATTTGCAACAAGAATGATGAAATCCATTTTTAGCAAATAATCCGCTGCACTTCCTGCTCTCACACAGCATCATTTAATACCTTTCAATCATCTGCTTCTCCCCTATTGCTTTGTCTTGCTCCTCTTAGAAAGTAACTTTCCTGTAACAGCTTAAAATATTCTATGGCTTTAATGGGAGTTTTCTCTCGATTGGAGTGCAGTATGGTTAGAAAATGTGTCCGTGAAAATGTAAGATGCTTGCGCCCTGTCTCCCGCTGGCTTCCCCCAGTACAGAGTACTTTCCGTACCACAAACAAAGACATCTTTAACTAATAAGAACTCCTCATTTTCCCCAAATACCGTCCGTCAGTTTTTTTATTTACAGATGGAAACAACAATCATCTTGTGAAATGGTCTTTCTACATCGAGATGAAGTCAGGTTGACATTTAGATGCTGTAACTTAGCATGCTTTTGAAATATTAAAGGAAAAAGACAGGTCATAATTGTGGGAGTTTCCTCCTTAAAATTTTGGGGTTTTTATTGTTCTGTGTTAGCAGTCACATTCATTTTATGTCTAAACCGTTTATAATTAACTTAGTAAACATAAGATGGACATATCTACACATATGCCTGATGGAGATTAGGATAATATGCAAGTCAGAGTAAACAAGAAATGTACATGTAAATAATTTAGCCTTTAGTGTGAGGCTGGGTGTTCTGGTTGGCTTAATATTTTCTCCTCTATATGCTCAAAGCTTAGCTTTTGGAGAATTACTGGACCAGAGTGCCTGCCTGTCTGTCAGAATGATGAACACGTTCATGTGGTCCATACACAGAGAGGTTTCATCTCTCGTATGCATCTAGTTTAGTGAAGCATTTAAATAAAAAGAGAAGGGACATAAATTGTTTTTGGAATCTATCTTAAGATTTTGCTCCAACACGGGTCAAGCATAATTGTAAGAGGGAACAAGAAAGTCTTTTTCAAATAATTTATTCTTTTTCAAATGCTTGTACCAACTGCCGCAGCTGCAGAACCATGATGCTTTCATTAAGCATCACATCTGGGCTGCATTAAAACAGGAGCCTTTTCCAGTCCCGGAGTGCTTGTCAGGTTGAAAGTTTTTCTCATAGCTCCTGCAGCTTGTCCAGAAATCAAGAGCCAAGACAGAGAACAGACCTGGTCACGAGCTGGTACGGGGTTTAAGTACATTCCCGCTCCGTTATTCAGAGTCTGGCTCTAATTCCGAGGCACATCTCCCCTGTGTCAAATTTATTAACTTACATATGACTAGCTCTTTTGTTTAATATGGAAATAAAGAAAACAGAGTTTGCTGGAGAGTGCTGCTGTAGACTGAGACTTATTTTCCATGTTTGGTTTCCACTTTCCTAAGCATTGCCTCTTCAAAGCAGTGTCTCTATACTTGAGCTGCTTCGAGATCTTTAAAGGTAGATAACACACATAACTCATAGTAAACCTTGTTTTCCAGTCGAGTTTAGGATTGGGGGATGCTACACAAGTCTTAATTCATCTCCTCACTTCATATATTGATATCAATTAATTGAATGAAGCGATTCAAAGAAAAAGAGTATTATAAACAGATACGTAATATAAAAGTGACCCAAATTTTGGAAAAATTATTTCAGCAACTGATTTCAAAGTTGAATAGAATGTCAACAAAATATTGAGATGCCAAGGCATAAAATAAAGAGTGGGGGTGATTTTTTTTAAAACAAAAAATTAATGTATATTTCGATGAAATAAACCACAGACGAAACGGAAAGAAAGATTTAAAGGTTAATTTGGATTACTGTTTGGATTTCTGTTGATTCTTTGAACGATTAGGATCTACAGTCTTCATCCATCTCTAGAGAATACATACATATCTTACTGTGTTCTAGCGCTTGGAGCCAAAGAAAAACACAAATTCAGAAAGTTTGAAACTCGAAAGACCATAAAGGAAACAGTTAAGGAAGCAATTACATTTCAGCTTGATGTGAACTGAAATGCATTTAGATACACATTGTAGTCAGTGATTTACTCAGGCAGAGGAGGTCATCTTTGGGCTGGCCTTTGAAGGGTGAGTAGAAGTTCACCAGACCAAAATGTTCATTGATTTTAGAAAAGTTTTAGATTCTTTGGGATATGGCTTTAGGTTATAAAATAATCTGACTAATGTCTCAATTAATTTCCATTCTTCTACTTATTGATTCTAAGACTAACTTTATCCCAATGGTACCTTTCCTGCTTATGTGAAAGCAGTAAATACGTTCAGCATGCAACAGTGAGAAAAGTAACTTGAAAAAAAATCAACAGAACCAAAACAGGCAGAGTCAAACTCCTCTGGCTGATATATGAGAACAGTAACTTCACTAATCTCTCTGAGTTAGAGCTTTCAGGTTAGAAAGGTGAAAGCATTGCCTAATAATCTCCACATTACAGAATGGTGAAATAATGTGCTCTGAGCACATCCATCAAATAGGGTGAAGGAGTCTCTCAAACACGTCCACTTTTCAAGTTTACTTTCAGGATATCATGTAATGCATGTATATGCCATGGGCATGAAAGTTCATAGACTTCTAAGAACAAATTATTTGACAATTAACACTGGAATTAAATAGATTGATGAAAGAAAAGGATACATAATAAAAATTCTTCTAGTTTAACCACCTCCATAGCAATGTCTTGGTGGACATGAGAATACATTCCTGTGCTTTATATCCCTCTGAAGGATATGTATGAGCATTCTAAATGAGGAGGTTGCGTCTCTTTTTGTCATCATCAGCCTCTTAGTACCTAGTAAAATGACTGCCAATGGCATTCAAGTATTGTTAACTGCTCCTCAAAATTCAGATTTAGAATTTTCCAGACAGCTTTCACAGACTTCTGTCTAGCAAAAAGATGGAAACCATAGACCAGCAAGAATGTTCAGTGCTTATAAGTCCCTCCTATTGTTGGTTGAACTGAATTCAGGCCCCCATTCTACCTGGTAGAAGGAGAGAACCAACTCCCACAAATTGTCCTCTATTCTCTCTGACCTCTACATGTGTGTACATCATGTATATGCCTTCACTTCATGCACACACCACACACACACACGCACACACACAACTCACAGACACTCACACATACTCACACACACACTCACGCACACACATTCACACACTCACTCAAACACACTCACACACACTCACACACACTCACACACTCACTCACACACACTCACACACACTCACTCACACACACACACACTCAAACACACACTCACACACACTCCCACACCCCTACACCCCCACTCACACACTCACACACACTCAAACACACACTCACGCACACACTCACACACACAACACATTCACACACGTATATTTTAAGTTACAAATTTGGAAACCACATCCTCCAAGTTGAATCAAGTTACCTGAGTCTGTGTGTAAAAAAACAGTTTAGTATATAATTTTTAAACTTAAAAATGTTGCTCAAAATATTCAAATGTAAAGTAAATCAAATGCCAAAGTCCATGATCAAACTTGTCCTCACTTCAGTTATCCGTACATAAGGGAATGTGGGTTTGGAACTGGGTGTTTCCTTTCTCATCAGCTGTTGGTTAGTTACACTTTATTGGGCTGTGAAGGTAAATGAACCTGTTTTACTTAACAAAGTCAGCTCGCTGTTTTTATGGAAATTGTCTTTCGGTCTCTAACTTACGTGAATGTCAATGTCAAACTAACAGCTGCACCACTGGGAAGAAATGGACAGACTTCCCAGCCAGAAGAGGCTCTCTGGCCACGTAGGTTTGCCCTTCATGTTTCCCATTAACTACTGTCAGCAAAGCTTCTGTCTTCATCGAGAATGGCCAGTTGAGAGATGCACGCATGTTGTAAGACCTGCGCGTGGAAAGTTAATCTTGCTGGTGTTTTCAGGCAACATTCTTTTATAGAAGAATTGTGAATGACTTGGTTTATTAAGCATTATGGGAATTCTGAGCCTGGGCACCTGTGTGTATCTATCCATAGAAGCAGTTTCATCTTTCCCATCTTTGATATGTTCACAGATGGGGAGATGATGCTTCATTCAGTTTTATTTGCTGGAAGGGTCTGATAGACGTGAGTGAACAAATGTTGTAGGTCCAGACTTCAGCTACACTTTAAAGGCGGGACTGGAAATTAAATAAATGGGTTCATAATTTAGCACAGTTTTATAAATGTATGCTTCAGATTTATTTCCAACTGAGAATATTTATTAGTTAGAATGAAATACTAAATATGAGTTAAAAGTCATTTTCTTGAAAATTAATTGCCTTTAGAGTAATGACAACAGGCCTGTGGTTCCCATCATCTTCAGAACTCATAATCAAGTTCCTGACAGAGCTTCAGATAATACAATTCTAATATAATTGAAAGTGAGAAAAAAATATTAATTCTCACTTTGACTGCAGTATATTCAGACCACATTAAATGTACCTGTAAATTCAGTTCTATTGGCTTTAACGGCAAAGTTACTATACTATACTTAATATAATATCAAGATGATAGGAAATTAGCAAGGAAATATTTCCTCCCTTCAAATTTTACCAGAAGAAATTATTTCCATGTGTAAATTATATTCTATTCTAAAATAAAATAAATTAGGGAGGCTAGTCCACTCATCAAGCAATGTAGAGGATGGCCCAGAATAAGGTTAATATAGTAAAACTGTCCCAGAAAGGTAGGAGTTGGGAAAAATAAAAGAGCTTAAGAAATATCTTAAAGTAAATGAATCATTGAACTATGATCTATTAGATTTGATCAGGTAAGGAATCAGTGTGGCAACAATACTTGTACCATTGAATTCCTGGAAAACATTTTACATTATTTGGATACATAGCAAGCACCACTGATTAGGATTTCTCTTCCTACCTGTATTAAGCCAGTCATCAAAACCAAACTGACTCACAGACCTTTATCCTTCTGAAATTTGCACTGAACCTTATTACCACCATGCATGGCCTTTCAGTGGATTTCTGCCCTTCTAGACAGGTTCAAGATGAAGAACTACAGGATTTCTGAAAATACTATAAATCAGACATTCTAGGCAAGTCTCATAACTTCTGTAGCTCCCAATGACTGGACATACTCAGTTTCTCTCTGTTGGATTATATATTTAGCTTCCCTAGATTTATACAATGATTTCCTATCTCCATTTCTTTCTATACTTTTCTTACCTCTTAACACTCATCTCCAGGTCATCTCTTAGTTCTTTGGTTCCTTGTGCCTTTAGTCTTTGATTCAAACATTCAAACAGCCCTTTTCCAGGATGTTCTGTACATTCTTAACATTGAGGAAGTTGGCTTTGCACTGGACACAGACAAGGTAATGAGTGCCTCAAAGCAAACCTGAGACAAAGCCAGCAATGAATATTTGAAATATGCACATAGGGACTCTCAATGTAGGTCACTAGGTAGAAAGTTCATCCAGCATACAGACTGCCTCGGCTTTGATACTCAACACTGCATAAAACCAAACATTATAATGCATGTCAGCAATCCCAATGACCCAGAGGTGGAAGCAGGAGGATCATCAGTTCAAGGTCACCTTTGATTACATAGCAGATGTAGGAGTTAGCTTGAGCTACTTAGGAACCCGTCTCAAAAATGAAAATAGAAAGTATACAATTGAATATCTGATAATTATTAGTAGGTTGTGATTAAAATTTAAATTATGCTGAATGCTCTGATAATTTTTCCTCATGGACTCTAGGGGCAATGCAAAGTCAGTGAAAAGAAAGTGTAAAGGCCCACGTTAGGTTTACTAGGCGCTTTGAGTTAGAATGTTTGACTTTCACACAAGGAAAACAAATGGTGGCAAGTTACGTCATGGGGGACTATTGGCTCATGGTATTTCAAGTCTTCTTGGGAAAGTATCCTAGTAATTTCAGATCTGTTTCCTTTGATTAGTACAATTAAATAATTATGGAGTGTTCACTTCTAAAGTGAAGTTTGTATCTCTTCATATATCTTATAGAGAGGACACTTTCATATAGAACTAAATAGTGAGGTAATAATTTTAATTTTGCCTAATCTCAGCTGTCTACCACTAATCCCTGTTCAAGAACTGCCTTCCAGTGTTTCCCACTCAGTAAAACAGCGCTGTCAGGCACCACATTGCTCTTCTAAAATCCATGATGCTGTTCTATTTCTCTAGAATTTTTTTTTGTATTTGTTCAGCTGCTTTAGTCCATCCAGACTCCTACACCATTGTCAATTCTCTAGTTCAAACACAGTCCTCAGCTGGCCGCTTGAGTTAAACTTCTCTATCACATTCCCCTGCTAGGCTCTTTAGTAGAATACTCTTAAATTTTTCCCGAGGATTGTTTCCCAATGCTTATATCTCCTCATATACTCAAGCCGTTCAGGAATGAGATGATGGGCCGTGGGTCAAGTGCTTGCTGTACAAACATGAGAACCTGGGTTCAGACGCCATATCTATGTAAAGTCAGGACACGGTAGTGGGTTTCTGCAACCTCAGTGCTGGCGAGCTGGGGAAGGAAGAGCTCACCCAATCAGTGAGAGACCCTGTCTCACAAACTGAGTTGAGAGGGGAGAAGGAGTAGCAAAACTATTCAATAAGGTAATTGCTCCTATTTTATTTTATTTTATTATTTATTTTACCTCCTAACTGCTAGAACCTATTGCTTCTAATTTTTAACAGAATACATCTCCAACAATCAAGGTATACGCCCCTCCTCTGCAGCTTGCCTTATACTCTTACTAGACAGATAGAACTTTGTTCTTTTTCTTTTCTGCTGTCTCCAGAAAGTGCATTTGGACAGACATTGTTTCAGCACACCCTTGCTTTCCTGGCAGAGTATTCATTTGTTTGACTTCTATTTATAAACTTCTTGCCATTCATGAAACCATCCTGATTTGTGTACCATTATCCAACAAATACAGAGAATTGTAATCTGTCTCACTTTTAGCAATTAGCACACACTGGGCCATGAGGACAAAGCTCTTTGTCCAGTACCTAGCAAGATACCTGATGCTGGAGTTTCTCAATGTATATTTATAAAATATGCTGTCTTTATTCTGCTTACACACGCATTCTTTCTCTGCATTAATAAGCCAATTTAAATAATTTCTGATGATGTAACTCACTTGAAATTAGGGAAAATGAAAATATTATTAAATCTTTGCAAAGTATGGTTTCCTGTTGAGGATAAAATAGAAAAGTATAGCACAATTAAAGATTCTTGAGTCCCTGTTGTTTAAGATTATAAATAATAAAAACAATATTTAAGGAGACTAAATATAAAGTCACAAATGTTAGTTTAATTAATTAAAATGATCCAGTCTACACATCATGCAGGATATAATTAACAGACAAAATTAAGAATGGTCAGTGCTTCTTAAACATATTGTTCTAAAGACAGTAGCTTTGTTTTAATTTTCTAATTGAGTTTTACTTAAGATGAATACAAATGCTGAATTACAGTGTGGAACTCAAATGCATTCAATTGTGTTGACGTTCCTTTGACTGCAAATTACAGTTTGAAAACAACTGACCTCCCCTTCCTGCTAATACTGTTACAATGAAGCTACAATAGCATTTCTCAGCACAACCAAATTAGAGAAGTTCACATAAGGCAGACTCTTACACAAATGCCCTTATGTAACCAATACATCCCTGAACAGGAAGATGACAGTCATTCACATAAAACGCTTTTATGATTTAATTTCAACAGGTCTCTATAGCAGTGGCATGACTACTGTTGTGAATCATTTCAATAATCTTGTTATAGAGCTGGTAATAAAAGAAAAGGCACTTCAGAGAGAAATGACCTGCCTTCTGACATCTTCCAAGGCTCACGTGAAAGTGATGTGTAGATTCCTTTTCTGTTCAAACAAACGTGACCATCAACCGACCTTTTAAAGCCTCCTTTACATCCCAATGTAGGCTTGACAAGGAAGATACCGGTCTTCCCGGCAATTTCACCTCGGTCAGTAGGGGGAGCAGCTGGTGCAGTTTGACATAGCCATGGTAGCTTTATCGCTACGACAAGACATAATGGCTTCTGCACAGTCCATATCTCTTACATATAAACAAGTAGAGATGAATAATGATGTTTATATACATAAAAGGATTTTGACCTTATTAAATTAACCATGGATGGACACCTCACAATTTATGTGTATGCATTGTTTTTCAAAGCCCAGAGTATAAGGCATATGTAAATATTTTATCCTATAGTGATAGCTAAAAGAGAGTTCTTTGACATTATTATCAATATAAATATAAATATAAAGAAATTTCTGTATGATTGAGCCTCCATTGGATATATACCCAACATCGGTATTTCTGGGTCTTGAGGTAGATTGCTTCCTAATTTTTTGAGAAATCACCACACTGATATCCAAAAGGACTGTACCAGTTTGCATTCCCAATAGCAATGGAGGAGTGTTCCTCTTACCTCACATCCTCTCCAGCATAAGCTGTTATCCGTATTTTTGATCTTGGCCATTTTTACAGGTGTAAGATGGAATCAAAGTTGTTTTGATTTGCATTTCTCTGATGGCTAGGCATTTCCTTAAGTGTCTTCTCTCTATTTGACATTCATCAGTTCAGAGTCCTCTGTTTAGGTATGAACCCCATTTTTAATTGGATTATTTGTTCTTTGATGTCAAGTTTCTTGAGTTCTTTCTATATTTTTCTCTTGAATATGTTTATAGCAGCATTATTTGTAATAGCCAGAACTTGGACACAACCTAGATGCCCCTGAACTGAAGAATGGATGAAGAAAATGTGGTCCATTTACACAATGAAGCACTACACAGCAGTAAAAAATAATGACATCTTAAAATTTGCAAGCAAATGGATGGATCTAGAAAAAAACATACTAAGTGAGGTAACCCAGACCCAGAAAAACAAATACAATATGAACTCGCTCGTAAGTGGATTTTACACATAAAACAAAGAAAAACCAGTCTGCAGGCCACAACCCTAGAGAACCTAGACAACAAGGAGGAACCTAAGAGAGACATACATGGATCTACATAGAAAGGTGAAAAAGATAAGGTCTCCTGAGTAAATTGGGGTCACGGAAGAGGGTAGAAGGGAAAAGCAGAGGAAGAGAGAGGAGCAGAGAAAAATGTGTAGCTCAATAAAAGCAATTAAAAAAAGAAAAATTGGCCAATTCTAACATTTACAAATTATGCTATTTTCTTTCACTCTCCTGTGGGTATATTACTGATGAGATAGTCTTGATACTATATTCTTTCTACTTCATCTTTATTTTTGAGTAATATTAATGAAATACTGTTATATTGAAAATTTTTGATGTAAAGGATCAGCAAGGATGAAAGCTCATGTTTCATGGAAAGAAAGAAAAGAAAGACTGGGAGTGGAGAGATGGCTCAACAGTCAAGAGTACCAGCTGCCCTTGCAGAAGACCCATGCTCAAGTCCACCCCAGGAAATCAGGTGACCTTTCCTGGCCTCCAGTAAGCATCAGTTATACATATGATGCACGGACAATCTTGCACACAGAACAGCCATTCACATATTTTTTAAAAAGAAAGAAAAATTATACTTAAAGCCAAAAATCAATCATGGCTGGGAGGTAGACCAACGGTAAAACATTTGCTTAGCTTGGGTTCTACCCCCTAAGCTGCTAAACACTAAATCAGTGGTTTGAAGTTTGTATAACCACATGTCTGTTTCTTCACATTATATGTATGCATGTGGACACATGTGTATTATGGTGTGGGTTGGGATATCAGAGCATAACATCTGAGAGTCTGTTTTCTTCACCATATGGTGCAGGGCTTAAACTTCCATCACCGTGCTTGGAGGCTGGATCCTTCGCCTGAGGAGTCAGTCGTCTTGCTGGCCCTGTTTCTCCTCTTTCTAAAAGCATAATGGTAACCAACTCCACATGTATTTTTGATCTTAAGTGGCCACTTGAATTGGTCCTTCAGTGTTTATGCTGCTGTGGGATCTATTCTTCTCTCTATCCATAAACAGGGAATTGATGCTTGGCAGATTAGCAGGGTTATCCCAAGACTCTTCTTCCCTGTATCTGTCTCTGCCTCAAAAGGGAATCAGCTGAAAATGTCCTTTTCCAATGCTGAATGTTCTGCTAGGTACACATGACTTTAAAATGGAAGTAATAGCAACATAAGTACCAGGCAACACACTCAGTGCGCTAAGAATCCAGAAGGCAGTCTTCTTATCTATTAAGATTTTCTAAGTTTCTATATTATAACAACATATTTTTATAATAAAGATTTCGTTTTTAATAAGTCATTTCCCTAAGTCTGAGATTTTGAGGCATCTTACCAACCAGATTAGTTCGATGGAAGAACTGGAGTCCAGAACCATGCTATGAATCAGAAGACTTGGTTAAATTCCATATTTAAAGTTAACTAGCAGTCTTAAACAGATAATTGTAGGGTTTTAGAGGTCTAATATTTTTAATAGTAACATGAAAACAATGGAATTTGATGAATATTAAATGTTACCATGAAATAAATTATAGGAATGATACAAAATGAAAGGGTAGATTGTTGAATCTACTTTAAATAACAGGGTAGATTATTGAATCTATTATAAAGTAAGGGACATCTATTGATCTCAATACAAATTTAAGGTCAATTTTGTTACTAAAGTTATCTTGTTACACTGTATGTAAGTTTCTACTCTTATATAAAGGGTTTTTACAGATTGATACAAATTTAAGGGTGTTTTTGTCACAACATATTGTATATGTATTTTTCCTCTTATTTATGGTATTATACCTATGCAGTTTATTTACAAATGTAAGGTAAAGTTCTAGTTTTTGAAAGAAACTATTATAAATTATATATTGGACAATCAAGAAACATAACTCAGTAGTTAGTCATTTATAACAATCAAATCTGTAGATGTTAGCTATGTTTTCTAGATTAAATAGATATATTTACGATAGATGGTCTTAAAAGATCTATAAAATATGTCATTTAAAATGTTTTGTTAATTTAAAGATTTTCATGACAATGAGACACATTTGCTCCTGGCAGAACCATTTTATTTCAGAGAAGATGGTGGGCACTGAAGAAACTCTCTATGATGTTTGATTTTATTTTGGCAAGTTTAGTTCCTGGACAAAGAAACTGTTCTTGCCTTAGGACCAATGCCAATGAGCTGTGCAAATTGGACATGAAAGACACGCAGAAAGACTGATGAACTTTGCAAACAAAAAATGGCAGGACAGTCCTTCAAAATTCCTGTTTCACAGAAGAAACTGCCAGACATTCTACAATGCACAGAGGAAAGTGACTGACAAGCCACCAATATAGGCGGGACACTTTTTTAAATTTCTTGTTTCATTGTAACGTCTGCCAGATACTGTGGGCCTGTAGGTTGAACATGGATGCCCCAACATTGCATAGGAACTTGGTTTAACTGTTCAGGCAGTCAGATGTCTCTGTCGTTTAGTTAGAGTTTCATGGAAGTTGTTTGTACCTTTTGCTTTCTTAAATCATATTTCTTCATTTCTTAAGTATTTCTAATTAGCTTTGTAGATTTTGTTTGTCTTGTTTTCTTACTTTGTTCTTATTTGTAGAGGAAAAAAAAAACACTGGTCTGGAATATGTAGCCATCTTTTAAGTCCTAGAAGCAATACATGGTAGTGTTACATTTGCGTCTCACCAATCAAATTCTAGTAGAAGGAAAAGAAGTGGAATTAAGCAGAGTGGGCACACAAGTAGCCTTTGGATAACACTGATAGACATATCCATGTTGGGCTAGACTCTTTTCCATTCAATACCAGAGAACTAGCAAGCTTACAAGGCATGATGCTGTTTAGAAATATGTTATATAATAGTGGTCAACTTAGAACTTTTGTTCCAACATATGTGATGTATGTGTTTGACAATAATACTCAATGCATTTCGTATAGCATGAAAACATGTCTGTTACGTGTTTACTGTATGCTACTGATAGCTGCTCACATAATTTACTATAGTTAGATTATAGTAAAATTAGGGCAAGTGATATTTAAAATCCCTTCGTTTATTCCCTATACTTTGAAGTGACCTCATGGTGACATTGGAAAGACTGTAAGTAGAGCAAGTAATCATTTTTTTAAAGCTAGGAACATCTGAGTAAATGATTTGTGGAGAGACAGGAGTGTAGTAAAAGGGGAGCACGGGCCTGCTTTCATCCCACCCGGCTCCCGCACGGC